>VYZW01007601.1:54662-79271 GCA_013401315.1 Balaeniceps rex | reverse complement strand
CGGGTGGGTGGGGGGTTTTTTTGTTTGGTTTGGGGTTTTGTGGGGTTTTTTTGAGTGAATTTGTGTGCTGATTATACACTGGGATTCCAGAGAAAATGCTCCCTCATGGTGTTTGGGCTCCCAGGTTACCTTGAAGAGGATGGCTAAGGACTGCATGCAATGTTTGGACAAGGGATTGAGTGGGATTAAGAAAGAAATTTAGCAATCAATAACGGTGTTGCGGTAGGCTCTGCCAGCATACTCTGATATACTTCAGGATGCTTTTAAAACCTGTTTTTCCCCTGCACTAGCATAATAGCCTTGTGCAGTCATTCTGCTTTTCAGCTGTAGGAACAGAGGCCCAGCCCTGGCTGTTGTGGCCAGCGTGGCCCGAAGAGCTCCTGCTGCAGAGGAAATGGCAAGGAAAAGACTGGGGACCCTGGGGCTGTGTGCCTGTCTTTCTCTCTGACCCCAGAGCTCTTGCTTTTGCTTTCTCAAACATAATTGCTTTCCCCTTCTGTTATGTTTCTATTGTTTGTTGGAGAAATGATGCCATTAAATCAACAGAGAATGGTGGGAAAATGCTTTGATATGAGGCCTTCAGAGGGTATGTGTGTGTGCATGTCCTCTCAAAAAAAAAAAAAAAAAAAACAAAACACCACCACCCTCTCTGCATCTGGCGGCTTCCTTTAATTTGTGCCTTGCCTGCGAGAAAGAAATCCATCTCCAAATATTTTTGGCAGTTAACCTCCTTTATTTGTATTGAAGTGGTACAAACTGCGGGGTGTCGTTCCAGGGCTGTTGTTCACCATCATTGTGATAGCTGATCTCATTAGAACCTTGCATTTTCCCTGTCGCTGTTTTGGGAACACGGTATCTCAGGCTTCCTTCTTCCACGGGAGAGAGGGGTCCCGTGGCCGTGGGCTCTGGCAAGCATTAGGACAGCAGTGTGCCCGCTATTTGGCTGCTATTGTGTAACGCAGAGAAGGATGGAAATGTGCTTTCCTCTAGATGTAGCCGTGTGGAGTGATGAACAAGGATGGTGCAAAGTCTGCCACAACATTTTGACTACAATCATGCTCCTTAACAAAGGAGACTTGGCTCCAGGAGACTTGGCGAAGACCTGAGCTGAGGTGCAGGAGCATGTGTTGCCACCTTCGTGGAACAAAGACCACATTAAGGCAGAGGAGAACAAGGCTGGGCTGAGCAGGTGGCTGTGGGTTGCCTCCTCACACTGGATTCAAGCAGTAGAACTCCATGTGTTTGTGTCATGTAGTTGAGTTTTTTTGCATGTGGGTTTGGGTTTTTTTCTCTCTTGAGAACAGCTGTTCTATTTGCTCAGATGCCTCTTAGTAGCCCCTTCCTGGATATAGCTATGCATTACATCAGATAGCAAACGGATATCCTTTAAGTTGCAGCTCAGGTGGTCACCAGCCTCCCCAGTGAAGTCAGCCATGCAGAGTCTTCTAAGGATCAAGGGATGGAGAGGAGAGCAAAACCTCACAAGACTGGGGGGAAAAAAACAATCTTAGCAGAAAACTGAAGGAATAAGGGAAAAAACAGCAGGAAGGACTGTAGGGGGAGAAGGGGAATCAGTGGTGGCAGCTTGAGAGGAAATTGCGTGTCTCTGTCACGCCACTGTAGGATTCAACTCTGGGGCTTGTCAGCAAACATGATTTCTGCTTTAAGAGTTGTCGGGGTTGTTTTCATCCGTGCTAGGAAGGGAGTCCTCTAGGGCCTGCTCTCTTGAGGATATTTACCTTAGAAAGAGGACACTCTTTAAAATCATGCCCTGCCTGACTTGGTCCAAATTTTTCTAGTTGATGGTTATCTTGATTTGGTTTGATCCTTCCTTACCCTCTTGGCTACTATGCTGATGTTTCTTTAGTTGCTTCCCTGGTGTTTTCCTAGCTCAGTTCTGCCCCTGCAGGAGTTACCGTGTTGCACAAGTGATGTGTGACCTGGTCTCCCGCACGCTGAGCATGCAGCACTTCTCAGGGTGACAGTCCGATTGACCCCAGGTCCCAGCACGGTTTCCATGGTACTTTGTGATATGTTCCCATTTGCCGATGCTGCGTGCATCGCTAAGCACCTGAACACAGACCTGCAGTCCGTAGCCTAGTAAAGCCTTGGGGATCTTCTGAGTTTGATGGGCACTCCGCTAATATGGCATGCTACAAAGGGAAGAGATGCCGGCTTTGTTCAGATGTCATCCAACAAATTTGTTTGCCAGTGAGAGACCGCCAATGACTCACCAGTGCTGTCATGGAAAGACTGAGACCCTTTGCAAAGAAAGACGTCATGCATATGCCCTCTATTGCATATAATAAACCAATATGGCACTAAAATACAAGACTGCTCTTTAAAAACTCCTTACGACACAGTAATTTTCATGTTTTCCTTCTCTTCTCTCTTCTTCCTTTTTTCTTTTTTTTTCTTAATTTTTCTTGGATGCTGTTTCCCTCCTTCCAGCTGAGGGAAGAGAAGTCTGTTGTTTGCTCAGCTAACTGAAAAAAAGCTTTGTGTGCATTTTCTGCTGCCGTTTTGTTAAAATTCAGAGTTCCTAGGTTAGAGCTGCCACTTCTCAATACGAGTCTTGTTCAAACTTCCAGAGCAGCCCACGCAGAGCTGCTTGGGTTCATCTGCGCAGTTCACAGCCCACAACCGACGAGACACATTGTTTGCCTCTCTCCTTCCATGATTCATACTTTGCAACAAAGAGGAGTCTAATACTCCCAAAGTGAGTGTGAAGCCAGGCGGCACTGGATTTTAGGTACATCAATAGGAGCGGTCTGGATGGCTTGCTTGCTTTCTTCCTTGTGAGCACTCATTATATCTGAAAATCAGACAGCTTTTGTGACAGTGGTCATAACTGTCTGACACTTGTCTGGCTTCGTAGGGAAACTATGGTAGGAGTTCTCCAATTTTACAGTTTTCTTATTCTGAGGAATTTTAGCTTGGCTCAGTTTTGTGAATTTTGCCTTTTATTTTGTTTAATCTAGCAGTGATTCTGTAATGAGAAAGTTCATTCTTTACTGGAAGCTTGGTGGTTTGTCTTTTTTTAATTATTATTTATTTCTTTTTTCCCCTTTGATAAACACAGCACTTCTGATTTTGCTGTGGGGAGTTTTCTTTTTTCTTACAAATATTTATGAAATACTCTTCTGTGGAAAAAACGGAGGAGTTTCAACTGGCCAGCAGTGGGTTGGGCTTTTTATTCTTTTCCCATGAAAAGCTAGAAGAAGGAAGGCTGGCCAGTCATTGCAGGTGCAAGTGTGGGAAGTAAAGCCTGGTTTCTGATGATCAAAACCAAGCTGGTAAACATTAGTCCACACTTGTCTGCTTTTTTTTTTCCTGCTCATGACCCTGGGTGAATGCTGGTGGGCATGCATTTCAGAGGAGCAGCTTTCCCAGGGTTCAGCAGGGATGTCGCCTATTCTTAGTGCTGTATTTTGGTGAGCCGTTCACCACGTGTCCTTCCTTGCGTTGTGTTGCCCACATGTGCTGAAGCCAGCGGCATCCAGAGCAGAGCAGAGGAGCTGTAACTGCTGCAGAAGGGCCAGCGCAGTGCTGTACCCTTTTCTTCACTGCTCCTCTGCAAGACCCTGAAGCAGGCAGGATGAGGAGTGTTGGTTTGCCTGAGGAAGGATCCTCTTTGCTGTTTTGGAAGGCAGCCCCGTGTTGGGGGTCATCCAGCTGTTACAGCTGTCACCATCCACACATCTGCCTTTCCTCACAGCTGGGGAGAATGGCCTTCTCTAGCTGTCATCGTGGGTGACTTTTGCCTCTTGCAAAGGCCGACTGTTACTGTAAGACTCCAAATTAGCCGAGGAGGCCTGGGCTGGGTCCTCCTGCTCCACTGACAGCACTCGCTATTCAGCGGCCTGAATGCTGTCTCTGTGCCCGCCTGTCCTCTCTGCACGCTCGTCAGCTGCCCTATTGATTTTATGCAGCAAAGGAAAAAAGAAACCAGGGCAAGAGAGGAACTGCTTTCTGCCAAAGCAGCCCCTGGGGAATCCCAGTGCTGCCAGCCAGGGCTGGTCAGTGGGAAATGGGGGCTGAAAGGGTGCTATGGGATGTCCTGCACAGAGGAGGGTCTCCGGGGAGGCTGGGGATGTGTGGGTACCTTCAGGTGCCCCTCGGGAACCCCTCCGCTCCTGTGGCCTCTGACACTTGCATGAATCGGAGTGCTGTTATCAGTTTCACTATCTCTGGACTTTCCAAGGCTTTTGAAGCTAAAAGCTTGGCATGCCACAGGCTGCAGGTATTTACCGGCTGCCTGAGTCTCTGCTGTTTGCCAGCAGCTTAGCCCAGCCCCTTGTAGCAGGGGTGAAGCCAAAATACCAAACCCAGCTCCTGCTTTTGGCAGGAGGGTGGGAAATCTTCCAGTGCTTTGGGATCCAAGGAAGGGTGGTTTAGGAGTGAGAGCTGCAGGCTGGGACAGAGGAAAACTGGGTTGTATTCCTGATCTGCTGGAGAATACGCCCGTATCCTTGGACAAATCACTTAATCTCTCTACGCCTTAGTTTCCTGTCAGCAAATGATACTCCTTATCTTTCACCTCTCATTTCAGTAGAGGAAAAAGTTTGTCTTTTAGTATGTATCTTATTACAGTTCTTTGTCCGGTGGCTGGGGCCCCTCTACCTTGATACAATAAATAATTAAATTTAGATTAAATGGTCTAATATAATCCTGCCCAGTGGTTACTAAAACACTTGAATGAAAGTTCATTCTGAGCCTGTCTTTCCATTTCCTCATAAGGCCAAGACATGAAGTAATTAGATGTAGATGTAGGTTGTTATTGTAGCAAAATGACAAAGATCAGTGGTTATTGGTAGGAATGGCTTCTATAATCTAGTTTAATGGTCATTTACCTTTCAGTGACCTTGGTGTCAGGCAAAATTGGCAGCTCTTTTGCAAGGAATGTGCTTCCTCAATGGGAGCCTTGCGAGCTGCTGCATTTTTGGCTCTAGCTTCACATGAACTAGGATAGACACTGCTGCAATGCAAGAGACTTTCTGTCTGCAAAGAAAGGCCATAGACTCCTGCCAAAAGGAGCCCTTTTCAGTCCTGTCCTGCTGCCACTGAATTGCCACTGAAACAGATCAGTTGTGTTTCAAGCAATGCTTTGCTTATTGCTGCAGCCAAAGTTGCAACCCTCAAACAGAGAGAGTCTGCTCTGGTCAGAGGGCTGCCCAGGAGTTTCTGTAAAAAGGGGTGCATTGTCCTGGAGTAAAAGGAGGGCGAACATTTCTCATCCTCCACTTAAGTGCATGCGAGAGGAGCTGGTAGTTCTGGTTGTAACCCCCTATAAATCCTTATTACATCAGTAAAGATGTGATATTTCTATATACTTTCAGTGATGATCATCCACTCATTGCAGATGCAAATCAGCTAAGTTTTCTGTTGACTATGATCCTGTGCCACTCTCCATCACACATTGCAGTGTGACTGATCCCTGTGGCCATGGAGAAGAGCAGCATGAGCTGAGCTGTGCTGCACTATCTAATGGTACCCCCTATGTGTGGCCATGCTTTGTAAGGAGGTGGAGTGGGTCATATCCAGTAGGACTGGATTCAGTAGAGGTGTTCACAGTGACCTTGGCTAAGTCTTTTAATTCTTCTGGGCCAATCTTAACCTTAGAGGTAATCTCCTGTTTTCCCTGAAGTAGGCTGAATTTTTGTAAGTGCTATGGAAGTATTTATTTGAGATGGTGCCAGAAAGATTCCTTGAGTCACAGTGTAATTGGGAGTTCATGAAGGAGTGCTACAAGAGTTGAGACGAGTAATGTAGATGTGGAAGGAGGTTTCACAAAAGCATCTCTGAGAATCGGACGGCCCTGTGACTGGGACTTCTGTCTACTTCTGATCTCATCCTGCTGCTCACAGCCATTTGATTTTTGCAAACAAGTTCCTTGCACCTATAACTGTTGCCCTGCAGAGCAAGCCTAGCTACAGGAATCATCTCTTTACATGCTCTCATTTCTAAGCTGCTAAGATAAGGAGAGCAAAACAATGCAGCTTGGAGGGAGAGCCATTTGTTTCAGGCTGCTTTGGATAACCACCGACGTGGTTCTGCCATGAGCATGTTCAATACATTATCACCACAGCGTGATAGGTCTTTAGCTGAGATCAAGCAGTGGTTTCCACTCAAAATCCTGAGATGGTTTTACGCGCACGGGCTCTCAACTGTTTTTAGTCCTATTCATCTGCTGGGGTCTGCTGCAATTCTTGCTCGCACAGAGGATCTTGTAGATCCTCATAGTATTAATTCATACTTCTCACGTTCATCACTCCAATAAGAATTAGCTTGTTCTCCTTCTGATATGAGAGAATGAATGGTCACATTCATTTCAATGGTAGTTTATTTTTGCAGGTATCATGTTTGGATTGGGAATGTCCAGCTGAGATCAAAGAGATACTTGCATAGAAGCAGATGGTTTATATGCTGCTTCTTGCTGAAGAAGAGCAAAATGAATCTCTCTTGAGTTCCTGAAGCCTGAACCCATTGAAGTCTGACAGAGTCTTTCCACTGACCTCTGTGGCCCCAGGATCACGTCCTAAATGAGTCGCTTTGAGTCACTAGAAGCCTGAATTCAGCTTTGGTGGGCTGGAAAATGTAACCTACTGTATGGGCTGCACTATTCATAAGAGCTTGGCCCTGTGTGTGTGCTAGCTGTGCATGCCTGGGAGAAGAATAAAGTCATTTTCTGCAGTCATGGGGGTGGAGGAGGGAATGGGAATTATACCCCCTTCCCTGCAAACATGGTATCGTGACTTTCATGCAGGCAGCTGTTGGGAGCTGACCCACTTCTGAAGCTTCAAATTAGGTATTTTTTGTGCTGTGTTTCTTCTGATACCATCCCCGACACATAACTGTCCTGTCCACTAGGATGAACTAAGAGGAACGTGTATTTAGGCCTGACCAGTAGGAACTGACCTCAATTTAAATTTTCTGAAGTGGGCCACCGAAGCAGGTGGGCGAGTATAGCAAGGCTGTGATTTACAGCGATGGAGTTTCCTTAAACTTAGAAGAAGCAGGGTCCTTGAAGCTTGAGAGAAGCTGGTTCTGAGTGTGTTTGACACCAAATGCTCACAGTTCATTGTTTAATGACATCAGTGACATCTAATAGTGTTGTCACCAAATACTACCTGTTTCCTTACAGTTTATGAAAAATGCTGTTGTTTCTTGAAGTGATTCTTGCTTCCTCTGGATTGCAGTGGCTTATAGCTGGGCAAAACAGCAGCTAGCAAAAACATTCAAGTTAACACAGTACGATACAGGTGTTTTCCATTCCCTAGTGGTCCTAAATCAGATGAGAAGGGAATTAATTGGGTGTAGAGGGTATAAAACGAAGTGTGAAGAACTACCAGTTGATAGTCTCCTCTAGAGCCATTATTGATTGATCTGGAGTCATTAGACTTTTACAGTCAAACTAGTGAAGCTTAAAACAGTTTGAGAGCAGTAGCATGTTTTTCAATTAATGGCTAGCAACATAAACCTTTACAGTGTAGTTTCTGCTTTATTTATCAATATTCTAACATGTATTCACCCGATGAGGGGTCGCCTGGTGGCTAAAGATGGGGGAGTAAGAAGGTGATGTCTCTCTCCTGGTCTTACACAAATGTTCTTTGTGACCTTGGAGGTGGCAGCACTTAAACTAGATATGCTTCAGATGTTTTGCCCTATGAAACCAAAATATTAACACTTTTCTAATTCATTGGTGTGTACTGTGACTCACGGGGGTACCACAGGAACACACAGCATGGAAATGCTGTAAGTAAAGGGAATGGAGCATTGCCCCAGTTAGATTATCCATGTGTCACGTTGCTTGGCGGTGTGCTGAGGAGTCACAGCCTGGTTTGCAGCCTGGCAGTGGCAAACCCAAGCTTCGCTGCCCATCTCCCTCACAGCTCCTTAGCATCAGGGAGCGATGGAGTGGGGTAGTGGGGGAGCCTCCAAAGGGAGGAACGGCCCTGGCTGGGTTTTCCATGCTTTTCCCACATGCTGCCGTTCTTGCGCAGCGCTTCCTCTCTCCACATAATACTCTGTTATTTCCTCCCTGGAACAGGCTCCTGCTACTGCTGCTAATTAGCCCACGATAAACTTTGATGCGAACAAAAGCAAGCAATTAAACGCCTGTTGGTTCAGTGTGAGCCCTGTCAGAGAAGTGATTTGTCAGTGGCGGAGCTGAGTAGCATCTCCTCGGAAGGAAAACAAACCTACTAGCCTGGCTGAGCCGTCAGTGCTGGGGAGCGGTGTGTCCGAGTTGCTTGTTGCGGGTGTGCAGGGATGTCTTCGGTACGGCAGGTTTTCCTGAGGGTCTCTGAGATGCTGCTCAGTCTTGGGTCTTCATTTCCGTGTGGTACAATGATCTCTGTGGTCACGACCCAAGCAAGACGGCTTGAGAAGTTACTGAATTATTAATTATCTAAATGCCTTTTTTTTTTTTGTCTTTTTTGGGGGGGGCACACATAAACATTTTCAAATCATTACAGATAGAGAAATAAGGAGGAGGCTTGGAAAGAGGAACCAGAAAGCAGAGTCTTTGGTAGATCTAAATCCAGATGAGGTTTGAATGATATTTGCCGGGACTCAAGATTCAAGTGTCAAGTTCTTGCTAGCTGCTTTCGTGTAATCTCAGCCCTAATGCTCAAAATCCCTCCAGGCCTTTCCCCTCTTGAGCAAAAAGTCCTATAGGAAGAAGAATAGAATATTTACATGGGATTTTACTGGTGTATGAACAGACTAAGGGAAGCTGAAGCCTTTTTGGTTTGGGGACCCACTTTCTTTTCAAAACTAGAGGGAGGGTTCAAGCTGGAAAACTAAATATGAATTATGCCTGGGCAGAAAAATGCAGAGGATCTTGGAAAATTCAGAATTAATGTATGTCCTCTTTTGAAATGCCACCCAACTGCTTTGCCAACAGTTGTCTCTGTTGCTGTCGTAGCTCTCGAGCAGCTGCTCACAGAACTTGAAGATTTTCTGAGGATACTGGACAAGGAGAACTTGAGCAGCACTGCTGTTGTGAAGAAGAGCTTCCTCTCCGACCTTCTGCGGGTCTACACCAAGTCCAGCGGTATGGGCAAGGAAAACTGAGGATGGGGTGGTGGGCTCTCGTGGGAACTGTTACAGGGTCTTGAAGCAACTTTTTCTTGGAGGCTGGTGGGAAGGGGAAACATGAACATTAGGAGGAGAAAATGAAACTGAGATTATTTTTGTAGTGACCTCTAATTGTTTATGTAAAATTACTATAGTTGTGTGTCTAGCTTTACAAGCAAAGGATTCCCAAGGTTCCTGATACTCTCTGTTTTCCTTATTAAACCTTAAGTTTATTTAATCCACTTTGTAAGATACACAGGATGTACTGTTTGGCCAAGTTAATGTTTAAGTAGAAATTTTAACTTACGGAATTTCCTGACTATAAAGCATTTAATTTTTCTGCTTTTTATTATGCTTGGGGTTTTTTCTGCATATTGCCTCAACCAATATGCTCTCCCCAAAATGTACTCAGCAAAAGTGCTTTTTACATCTGTCTTTGTGGAAAAACTTAGCAACGTGAAAGCAGTGGGTGGGTAAAGAGTTCACTTTTCCCTTTGGTTGCAGGTGGCGATGAGGAATATATTTATATGAACAAAGTGACCATCCATAAACAGCAGGGTGACCAGGAGAAAGAAGACAAAGGTAGGGAGCTGAAGATTAATGGTTGTCTCATATCTAACGGGGCAGTGAGGGCACACATGGTTGGAGCCTTGCTTTAGTGGGACTGGTGGAGGCCCCTCTGGCAGCTCTGAGGGACGAGGCAGTTGATGGTGTGGAAGGGCTGCCATTTTCATTACATTCCTTTGGAAATCATGGTCCTTGCCAACACTGTGAGGTTATTCCTGGAAGTAGCACTTTGGAGGGCATTATTTTGGGACAAAAATGTTGCCTTCTAAGGCTTGCAGCTCCAGTGCCTGAAATATTTAAGGAAGCCTTTGTGTTTCCTTTGGCCACAAAACATGTCACTTCACCTCTTTGAGACCTTGAAAGCATGCGTTGTCTTTAGTGTGTTGCTCTGTACTAGCCCAGAGGGTCTGCGCTGTCACAACCTTGCGAGGCAAGTTCCCAGGTGCAGCCTGCACCCTCGCCATCTGCGCAGGCAGAGCACCTTCATCTCCCGGGGGACGCAAGAGTTCTGCGGTATACAAGCCAAGAAATTAAACCTAGATAAAATATTCATTTCCAATTTAGGCTTCCCAGATTTTGAATTTGTAACGTGGGAAAGAACATAATTCTCTAAAAATGTCCTTGCTCTTTGAAGTTCATTACAAAGGCTGTTTTTGATAATTGTGTAGAGTGAGATTATTACTGACGCGCATCTCCTTAATGCACACGTAGCCAGAGGCTGACCCTACCCCACAGATGCCGATCCAAATAGGTTAGCAAGAGGACGCATCAGTGCAGCCTGCTTGACGTGCTGGTCCTGCAACAGTTGGGATAGCTCCGTTTCCAGAGTTGTTTGTTTTGCTTTTATTGTTTTGTGGTGGGTTTTTTTGTTTGGTTGGTTTGTTTTGTTTTTTAAACTACCTGCAGCTGAATTTAGGTTAGCTTCAAATACCCCTGAAGGCAGGATGTCCTCCCAGATTACGCGTGCAGCCCCAGTGTGATCTCCAGACGGGGCCCTCTGGGTGATGCTGTAATGCTCCATTACAGCATTGCACAGCCTCCCAGTAGCTCCCAGCGGCTGAGCAGCGACAGAAACATCTCTTTATAGAGGTTCTCATTTGGGTAGATAAAAACAAGACTTGCAGCGATCCACCATGCTGAAACACGGGGGCGAATTTCACACAATTTATTTTTAGAGTTGGTTCTTTTATTTCAGACTTTTCCCTATCAAGGCCATGAGCCTAACCACTCAGTCACTCTCTATGGGACCTGGCGCTTCTCTCTTTCTCTGTTTTCAACAGCCTCCCTCTTCCAAGTAAAACTTCTGAGTTATTTGGAAATGCTGAAGTCAGACACACATGTATGGGATCGTAGCCACAGCTGCAGCTGGGTGTGCAGCCCCAGTCCTGCCTCTGTAACTGCATGGAGATGTCTGTGCCTGCCTGGTCAGAAGTGGGACCTGCAGGTTCAGAGGTAGCAGATGGAGGGGGCCCTAGTACCCACGGGTGCTAGGGGGTGTGCTATGGATCCCCCACTGATTATGCAGCTCCCTTTACCCCGTTTATCCACTGCTGCTCTGTGGGCTCTGTTTCACCGAAACCCTTTGGTGGGATGTGGTGACCATGCTTTTGTGGCTGAGGTCAGTGGGACCTCTCATGCCCTGCAGGGTTTCTTCATCACTGTAGCTGTGCTCGAGTATGCTCTAGCAGAGAAGGGTGAAGTGCTTTCTGAAGTGATAATACATCAGCTCCAAAAGTCCCCCCTTCAAACCTTAAAACATGCTATTTCTGAAAAAAAACATATTTCACTGCTCACTGTATCTACTTCTAATTCCATCAGTAAGGATTTAAGCTGAACAGTACGCTGCTTTTGAGATGCCTTTTTATGGCACAGTAATTGAATTCACTGCAGCGAGAGATGAAGGTGCTATCATTTACTTGATCTCACTTACTTGAGAAACACAGCAAGTCTCTACCATGCAAGTCCATGGGGCTCTTCAGTGAGCTGAAGGCATCTCCTTCTGGAAGTCATCACAGAGGCGCAGGAGTCTGGGAGCTGGGACTGATGCGCAGTGTAGGGCTCCTGGTGGTGCACACTGCGGTCCTCTTAGCCCAAATACCAGGAGAGATTCACTTTTACAAAGGACAGAGGACACAAATAAGCAACAGTTTGTACAGATGTGAATTTTAGCAGGCTTTTTCCCTGGTTTTTCTTCCTCCCCTCTTCTAAATTCTCTCCAAATTCCAGGTTTTAGAGAGACATCTTTATCAGAAGACACCTACAAAGTGTTAATGATTGTCTAGGAAAAAATACTCCTTCCTTCCTTCCCACCCCAATAAGGAAACAGTCTGCAATTTGTGGTGCTGATGTGTTTAACAGGAAAAGGAAGGGGTATGTACAGCACGTGCTGTATGGACTCTCCATCCAGAAAGCATGCCTTAGGTGCCTGTCCCCACATGCTGGGCGCAGCGATAGCTGCCCTCTGCAACCTCAGAACAGAAAACCCTGTAACATCTCCTAGGGGTCTTGACAGGATGAAGGTTAAAGGGGTGGTTCTTCCTGTACAAAGCCTGAAAATCAAAGCTCTATCGCATCCTGCTCTGCTCCTCAGCTGGAGTACGTGGGCATGTGTCCATGGAGGTGGGGAAGTTTCCAGCAGGGTGAGGACTGAGGCTGTGGTCTCCATCCCATGCTCCATGGTTGGTGGGAGGAGGAACTGCTGGTACAGAAATGAAACAGCATTTTCCTGGCACAGTGAGGTTCAGTGGGATGATTGCTAGGTTTGCTGGAGAGTCGAGAACAGATGGCCACCGCTTGCAAAGGGTTTGGCAGTGGGTTTTGCTGCTGCAATGATTTCTCTTCTGTGGAGCTGAGCATGGAAGGTTCTGCCTGGTGCGGGAGGATGTGAGTTGACCTGTCTCTCTCTGCTAAAAGGCCCCTAAAAAGTTCCCTGTGTGGACAACTGTGAGTGTGGAGATAATCCCCTCTTGGGTAGTAGCCCACTGGGGCTTTAGGAAATCTCAAACCTTTTTCTGGTGTTCCTAAAAGCAGCAATAGCCTCAGCAGCTGCTGTTGATGGACGGTGTCTGCCCTGAGAGTGCCATCTCCCTGGTCCTTTACAGAAAAGGCCAACCTCCAGCAGCAGCCTATAGATATGACTCCGGCAGCGTAACCATGGGGTATTTTGGTAGGTGGATCTCCCCATGATCAGTCTGTGTCACAGGCTCACCTGCTTTACTCTGTTTGAACCTTACAAGACATCCAGCAGCCCTACTTGTGAGGTGCAAACAGCTGCTTGGAGTTGGTGTGTGTTGATCCATGGGTCTCTGTGTCCTCCTGACTTACTGAAGTTAGCCGGTGCTGATGACCAGGAGACCTGTGTCACAGGGAGTGATTTCTCACAAGAGATGTGTTTTGAGCTCTTGTGCCATCAGACCAGAAGCTGGCTGCAGCCTGGCAGGGCAGAGCTGTCATTGGTGGCTTCCAAGCCGCAGACGTGAACAAAGTAATGTGGTTTCCAGCTTCTATTTTTAAAGCCCAGAAATATGCAGCAAAGTTCCTGCCCATGTCTTCTGAGCTCAGTGCTAACCGCTGCTGGGCACTGCACGATGCCTTGGCAGTTTCTGTGCTTGCCCAAGGAATGTGGCTGGAGCATCAGCAGGTGACCAAGGGAGTTAGAGCATCAGCTCGCTGCAGATTTTGGACTCAATTCCCTTTTAATTTACCTGACTTGCCATATCTGAATATCTTAGCCTCGTTTCTCCCAAAGTATTTTGCAAGAGATGCTCTGTAGAAGGGGACTTCCCCACTGCACAGTATAACGCCTTCAAAGTCCTTCATTGTTCAGCCATTTGGTGCCTTGCTCCCGCTTGTTCCTGAGCGTTGCTGCGTTGCACTGCCTCGGAGGTTGTGGGATTTGGGCACTTGTTCGAGGCCACCCAGGAGTTCTGTGGTGGGGGAAGAGGGGCTGAACACAAGTTTTCTGAGCCTTCGATGTACCCTCCAGCTACTGAATCACTCTGCATTCAGCTGCTTGGAAAATCTGACTTCCCAGAGGCAGACGCAGATGGCCTGGAGCAGTTCTGCTGCCATGTGCCCTTTCACATGTTTGGCCTGGGCTGCTTCAAGAGCAGCTCTTCCTTCAGTAGTGATTAAATTACTGTTCTTGGCTGGCTTTGATAGACCAGTGCAGCTAGGCAGCAACCTTTGCAGTTCGCTCTGGGAGCAGGGTGGTATTAGCTCCAGTTTTTTGGAAAGGCCGCAGAGGTGGGGACAGTCACCAGTCTGTCTCCTCGCAGCAGCAGGGATCAGAGCTAGCAAGGACTAAAGTGCTATGGGTTTCCAGATACTGTGTAGTGTCTGCCCATGCTGCTTCTCAAGACCCTTTAAAGTTTCAGCAGTGGGTCTGGGCTTCAGAGTTTTCCCTCCAGAAGGAAAAATGTGTCCAAAAACCAGAGGCCAGCTCTTTTGCTGGGTCTCCTAGTGCCACGTTCCTGGGTACGGCCTGAAATGACATGGTGGCCCTGCAGCGCTGCCTGTAATTGCCACTCTGCTTCCTACTGAAATAGCACCTCGCTGTTCCTGCACAGCCCCGGGTAGCGAGTGCTCTGCTGGGAAATGCCACATGTCATCGATATAATTGTGTTTCTGGCTTGCAGCACTGGATCGGAGAAACTCCTTGACCAATGGAGACTCAGGACTGCATTCGTCCCCTCCTCAGAAGAGCCTGCCGGACCTGCCCCCCCCAAAGGTACGTTTTGCACATCCTTTGCTTTTCACTGCCCAGCCCTCAGGCTGGGGATCTGAACCCCTGCAGGCTTCGCTTTTGTTACGTACTGTGCAGCACGGGTAAACGAAGAGACCTCTGTCCCTGTATTTTAGTGAGACAAATAGTCCTGGTGAGCTTTGTTTAAAAAAAATAAAAAGAAAATTTAAAATACTTGACTAGGGGCTCCCTATTGTACGGGTTTCCAGCTGTGTTTGGTCTTTATGAACGCAGCAGGTCAGCGTGCAGCTGGTGGCCCAGGCAGGGTGGCCGTGCTCCGGGGCAGCTGGGCATCCAGAAACCCCCGTGGTCCCCAAACCTCGTGCACAGAGGGAGCAGGCAGCTGTGGGAGCCCTGGGCTTCCCGTGCGTGCGCAGGAGCACTGCGCAGAACAGGCTGTGTTCCCTGCCAGGGAATCCCGCACCCATCGCGTGGCAATCCAGGCTCAAAGAACGGAGAGAATTGAGGTTTTCCAGAGAAACAAAGGTGAGGTTGGCTCTTAGCTGTTGCTTTGGAAATCTCCAAGTTGTAAAGCAGCTGTGCCTGGGCTGCTGGCATGAACTTAACAAAAGCCAGAAATCCTTCAGCTGCGAGGCGGTGGGGCAGCACCAGGATCTCCCTCACGGGCAGAGCCTTGCACAGTTTGACCATTAGCACAGAAGATCGGGGTTGCTTCCAGCTGAAGCACCTGGTGTTGTCTGTGCATTGGGCGAACGTGCCGGGTGTTACGCTGGTGTACAGCCCACAGGTCTGTGAGGAGGAGTCGCCAGCGCTGTAGATTTTTCCATAGGGCAGCTATAAATCTGGACAGGGTACAGTTATAAATCCAGCTGGGGTCCAGTTCACCACCATCAGCTTTCAGTGGGATTTTGTCTCTGTGCTAGCAAGCCAGCCCAGCTGTCCTCGAGAGATGTGGGTCATCCTCGAGCCCCTGGATGTTGCTGTTCAGTGGTTGATCTGACATGGGAATTGCTGTAGCTGGGATTTCGGGATGTGAAAGGAAAGGAGAGCAGGGAGTGTGCATGGGGAGGAGGGGGAGGCATGGAGGAGGACGGGGTGGTGCATCCATCAACCATAGAGGCAGATCTGCTCCTTTCCCAGGAAGGAGGACGCGGGGTGAGGCCCCAGGACTTCTGCCCAGGGGACTGTGTGGCTCCGCTGGAGTTAGCTGGAAGAGCTGGGAGAATGAAGGGATAGGACGGGATGCAGCTGGCAAACCCTCAGATGCAGTGCGGTTGCCTGCTGGGAGCTGCTCCAGCCCCGGAGAGGCTCTGCCCACACAGCTGGCCAGGGATAGTCGCCTGGGAGCAGTGACCAGAGCAGGAATCGCTGTTTGGCTTTGGGTTTCTCGAACCCAGAGGGGGTGGTGGCCATGGCAGGGAGGGTGGACAAGGAGGATGGTGGTGCCGGTGGAATGAAGGCATGACCGGGGAAGCGGCAGCTGGGTGTCCCCAAGGCATCTCTGCTTGTGTTTGGTGCAGCCCAGCTTTCTGATAGGGCAATCAGGAGGGAATTAACAAAAAACGGTCTTGGATGTTAGCTGAGAAGGGTACATAAGCCATCCATCTTCTCCCAGACCTGTGCTGGGAACTACTTTCTCCTACCTGCTTACCTCCTTTGGATAAAGCAATCAAGTACCTCCTCACTGCGAGCATCTGAGTGTCAGTGAGCTGTTGGCAGCAAAGATACCTGAGCATGCTTCAAGGAGCGGGGCTGGGGAGAGCTTTAATGTGGTCCCAGTTAGTGTGGGGAAATGGCTGCTGTGGGGAAAAGAATCTTCCCTGTCCGTGTTTGCTGCTCCTGGCGCGGGCAGGAGCCATGGCTACCTGGGCGGTGGAGGAGAGAGCGCAACTCCTTACACGGAAATGGAGAGGTTAGGAGAGGACCTCAGAATATATCTGTTTTAACTTTGTGGAGTTTTCTGTGGTTTGGTGATGTTAAGGCACCCTGTGGTGTTGCTCTACACTTGCCTTTTGAGGCACAGGAGAAATCTGGTGATAAAGCTCTGCCCAGCAGATTGTCCCTGGTATTCACTGACACCAGTAGTCAATGGGAATCCCAACAGGGGTGGCCCAGCTGGATCCCACTAATCTCTTTGGATTTGTCCCAAAGCAACCTTTAAACAATGAGTCCCGCGGGCTGTGGCTCAGACATCGGTGACCTTTTATCTGCGGTAGCCCTGGCAGCTCTGCCGCTTTCCGCAGCCGTCCACTGAGAAAGTCACACGATGCGGCTGCCCAAGATGGTTTTATTTGCATGTTCCACTGTGCCATAATGCAACAGGCAAATGTTCTGCGAGGACCAGCCTGGGTTAGATAACGCAGCATGTACTCTTTGACTTAAGCTAGAGACAAAACAACTCCATGCCTTTAGGGAAAAAGAAGAGGGAAAAAAAAAACTTCTGGGGCAGCTGAGGTGCAGTCCCACCTAGTCCCCGTTGGCTTCCATTGTCTGTAGGAAACAAAACAGAGCAGCCCCTTCCCCCCCGCCTCCTTCCCTGACACTTGTGGGACGGTGTCAAATAAATCCACAGCATTTCTTTGTGTAGGCAATTTGTTTATGGTCGTAGCACAATGTGAGCTGGCTACACGCAGGAGGCCACCAGAGATGGCAACTGCAGATACATTCCTTGGCCAGGGAAGGGATTAAGTAAAGCTTTGGAGTGGCTGGGTTTGTTTTTATTTCTTTAATTTAACACATTAGACAAGTTCCTGAACCTTTAAGTGTTTGGAGGCAAGTGTTTTCCGGCAGCGCGTCCTACGTGGCTCTGGAAAGCAAGCTCAGAGTCTGCTCGCAGCATCTGGCAGACCCATGTAGGAAGGAGTTTTCATCCAAGACACTTAAGAAGTTTGCAAGGTTGCCAGAGCCACATGCAGCTTGCCCACTGGGGAGCAGAGACACGTGATTTTGGCTGGTGTGGTCAGGGTACCTAGCTCCCACACGCTCAGTGGCATCCTGCTTCGTGGGCAGTTGCTGGCCAGAACATCTTTTCCTTCAAAGCTTCCTTTCTACTTCTGGGCAGCAGTACCTGTTGGTGGAAGTGTCCAGGACAGCACGGAAAGCTTTGAACCTGCATTTGATGATGCTGGGATGGCCTGCAAAGGGACTGATCCTGCCTTAGACTGCTCTGCAGTGCTGGTACCCAGCTGGCCCCTCTTCTCCAGGCCACCAGGAGCAATCACGTGGGCTGGCATGAAGGACCGTGCATGATCCACGACCTTCAACATTGCTGTCTCTGCAGAGAGAGACCTGCTCTTCTGCCTGTCCTCCTGGGAGGAGCGGGGCTTTAGCCCTGCACAGACTGAACATCCTATCCAGTATTTGCACAGGGCTCGGTCAGAAGCCAGTCGAAGCGGTGTGAGCCGGAGCATACCGCTGTCAGACGACTGGGGGTGGTTTGACCTGGGCGAGGGGAGGGGACACTGCACTGGGGAACGGGGGGACGCTACTGCCAGGTCATGATGGGAAATGGGATGCCACATGTTTTGGGAAGAGCGTAAGCTGTGCGTTTATCCTACTGTCATCTCCAGCTCCGCTGTCTCACATTCAACAGCCATGTGAATTACTTGAAAAGTAAAAAGCTTGTTTCATAGCTTCCTTTCCGTGCCCCCCCCCCCAAGTGTTGGTATTAAAAAAGGATCAAGGCACTGTTTTTCCTGCCAGCCCCTTGCTTGTGTTTAGGGAGGGGTTTGGCAGGCACCACAGGGATTTTCCAGCACTTGGACTCTTTTAAAAGGCTTATTTTCCATCAGTTGTTTATCCATTTCCTTCATTTTTTGCTCAGAGCACAATTAAAGATTCCTGATATAGTTCCTAAGGCAGAGATTTTTAAACTTGGAGACGCTACCAGCAACCACTTAGGCTACACTTTTCAGTGTAAAGCCAGGATTGCACCAAATGTCCGCCCTTCTGGTGCCCTGTTAAGATAATCAGTAACACAGAGGATCATCCTCAGCTACGATGAGCTGCTTGGGGGGGTTGGTGCAGCAGGCAGAAGTCCCAGTTCATGATAAGGCCAATGGGTTGGAACTGCTGCTTTTGAGGAAATGCAGGAATTGATCTTCCCAGGGCTTTCAGCAAAATTAAAGAAAATAATATTTATGACACAATTACACAGTAATTTCAAAGAACTCCTTTATATTTGAGCTAACTGTACACTGGAAACCCTTAGCAGTCTTTCTTCTCTGTCATCTCAACCAGTTTACATGAAAACCCTGGTGTACGCATCTAAAAGGCCTCATCCACTAGGATGCACTTTAGTGCTAACAAAAAGGATGCCCCATTGTTTTCACGTATCTGTTTTTACCTTAAATCATGCTTCTTTTATTTATTTATTCTGCAGATTCCCGAAACAAAACAACCTCCGGTCCCCAAGCTGGAATCCCCAGAGGGATATTATGAAGAGGCTGAGCCATATGATGTCTCTGTAAATGGTATATCACAGCTAACTCTCTGGGGAGGTTTGCGTGGGCGATAGAGGACTTGAGATTTATGAGAACGAGTAAACGAAAGCGTGGACATTTCTAACAGCTTGTGTGATAAATTTGTTTTCTGATGCTAGTTACACTTGATATTACAGATCTAATGCTAGTTGGAAAGAAAATTGCTCAAATTTTTAACTTTCCTGTAGAAATAAGTGGTACGACTGGGTTAATGTAACATCACTGTAAAGTATTGTAAACCATTGTGGGTTCTCTTTGTCTTGATGGTTTTCTGGAAGATAGGCTGTAGTCAAATGCAGGTTTCTGTTAAGGAGTGAGTGGTGAAGCTGTGGTGGCTTGCATTCATGTCCCAGTGCTCTAATTGCCCCTTTGGGGCTCAAAATCCATGGCTGTTGGTCTGTTAGATGTGATAACTGTTTTTATAATTGGCTATTTATTCAGCTACGTCTCTTGTGGCAGTTTAGCCATCTGTAAACTTGATTAAAAAGCCACACTTCACGTGAGGGGATGGTGTGTGTGTTCCCTCTGCACACAGTGGCTCACCACCTGGGTCGGCACCTCCCGGCAATGTCCTCAGCAGTGCCACCAACACATGTCACCCGTGGGCTCCGCACCCCTTCCGGAGGAGACTGCTGCACGCAGGCTGAGCTCCCAGATTCTCACTTTTTAAGATGCATTCCTGGGTCCTTCTTTCAGTGAACACCCTTCATGAGAGATTACCTTCCTCTGATCTGATAGCAGAGCTGATCTTGTCATCGCTTTATAATCCATTTAAGCCCAAATGAGGGAGATTCTATTGCTCTGCTGCAGAAGCAGATGTCTGCTCATCAGCTTCGACTGCAGCAGAGTGGGGTGCGATGACGTGCGTGGCGTGGGGCAGAGTCGAGGCAAGCAGAAAAGTGAGAGTTAAGGGTGAAAGATTTGGATCTAAACCCTTGGCTGTTGAATCTGAGCTGTCCATGAGAGAAGCTGAGTCCTCTCCAGCCTCAGTGTGCACCACTGGGCTTTGAAGCTCCCTGGCAGGGAAGCGCCGGTGGTGCCGCTGCTTGAAGTGGCCGGGGTTGGTGTATCTGAACAGCCCTCGCTGCGTGTGTGCGCCTTGCACACCTGGACAGCACAGAGCTCAGTGTGGGTCACTGTGCTCACGGAGGTTTAGGAGTTACAGTGCTAAATAAAAAAGGGAGACGTGGAAGGATCTTTGTTTCTCTGAACCGTCCCGTTTTGACTGCAACTTCATTACAGCGGTGAATGGGAAGACTGCTCAGGTGGGGAAAGGTGCACGCTTATCATGGCCGGGCAGAAACGTGCCATTTGGTGCGGAGGAGAGGTCCCCCCAGCTCTGCCATGTGCAGTTAGGTGCCAGCTCAGTTTTGCTGACACATTCCAGGTTGTTTGGCTGAGAGCAGGGGTGACAAGTGGGGTGCAGGGGCATGAAGCCCTCCTGCAGCCTTGTCCCTGCAGGGGGTTTCCAGTTGCCGGCACTGGAAGATAAGTGGACTTCTTTTGCCTGCTGCACATTGGGAAAGAGGATAACACACTAAAAGCCATGGCATGTAAAGACATACACTAGATTAGCTGGAGTATGGCCATAGATCTGTGTGCTGGGAAAACCAGGTTATGTTATCCAGACAGCTCCATAAACTCGCATTGCATTCAGAGCCTTGGCTGGCAGGAGCGATAAGCACACACCCAGCTTAAACCTCCGCTTTTCCTTGGTAACCTGCTGCTCAAAGATGCAAATACACCCACCATCCACTGAAATCCAGGCCAGTCAGGTGCCTAAGGAAGCAAGAGATCAGAGCCTTGCAAGCATGGTCAAAAAAAAGAGAGAAAAACCCTGTATGATGGGAGCACTGTCAAAATGGGGCAGTCTGGGGCTGCTATGAATAGCTGTTTGACCAGTGGGCTCGGTGTTCTACCGAGCAGTATCGCAGCGGTAAGTGGAGATAGGAGCCCGTGAAGCGAGCAGAGATGGGATGTGCAAGCCCAGGCAGTCCCTGGCCTTTGCCGCCTCTGACTGCTCAACCGCCGGTCCCCTCTGCAGGTCCCAGCAGGTCCCTTCTACACAAACCACCTGGTGTGCTATAATGCCCATGGCTTTTAAGGTGGTTTGCGTGAGAAAGAAGGCGGCATTGTGTCACCGAGAATCTCTCTGCTTTTTGGCAACCTCATGTTTGAGGTGGCGCCCTGGGGTGAGCGGGGAGGAGGAGCAGGGAGAGGTGTGGAGCAGCAGGAATGTGGCACAAGGGGGCTGGCGGGGGCTCGGGAGAGGGTGAAGCGTGGCACGCCATGCAGGGGGTAGGTCAGGCAGCGATGCTGGGAAGCTGCTGGTGCCCTGGTTTGCCTCAAGGGATCAGGCTCCAAATCCCACGGTACGTGGGGCAAACCTGCAGATCTTGGTCCTGCCCGTTGGTTCAGCGAGTGCAAAACTGGGCTTCCATCCCTTTTTCTCCCTCTCGCCTTATCAGATGGTAACAGTACCCTGTACCTGTCCTACGTGGAGTGGTGCTCATCGCTAGCAACTGCCTTGAGACCTTGGGGTGACTGCTGTTGCTAAAGAGCAGTCTGGACATGCGTGGGTTTGCCCTGGCCAAAGATGCTAAAGCCTGGCCCCAGTAACCCCCCAAGCCCTCTGTGCTCACCCCCCTCTCCCCACAAGCTGGGTAGGGAAGGGGCCGGCGGTCCAGGGAGCTGCCGTGGTGTTTCTGACAGAATTACAGCGCGAGCCTTGGAAGACACCCATGCGTCTCCAAACAAATGGGCGTAGTGAAATCAAACAAAAATAGGAACATCACTAAGATTAGTGGGTGCGCTGCCAAGAAAGGACATCAAAGCAAGCCTCCAGATGGGCTGAGGAGATAGAGGATGTGTGCAGCGTCAGAGGTGGGACTGCGAGGCACTGTAACAAACCGTGGGTGAATTAATTAAAATGAAGCGGGCAGGCGAGACTGCTGGGTCTCAGGGTCCCTCTTTCATCAGCAAGATTCCCGCCTCTCTGCTGGGGACGCCTCTGCCTTTCATTTTACAGCTCTGGCAAATGCTGCTGCTTCCCTTTCCTCCTGGGCTGAAATGTGTTAAACCGTTACCGTCCTCGTCCTCGGCTGTGTTTGCATAATTGAAGGGTGCGATAAGAAACAGAGCGAAAACGAAAGGGGCAATGTGACTGCCAACTGAGCAATAATTATTCTGGCTGAAACAGCTCATCTGCCCTGGCTGATTTTAATTACGATGACGATGATTCTGTTTTGAAGGGAATTGCCTTGTTTGAGGGGACGGGTTGAAAACGTTGTCCCTGTTTGAAGTCTCACCGTATGGTGTCCTCCTCCGTTGGCAGTGGGGACGGGGCAGCCTCACCGGCCATGGGGGAGCACGGGGCTGAGCCGGACTGATGCCCTTGTTCTCTGCATTTGCTTATCTGTGGCTTTCTCTCTTTGTCTCCCTTTCTCTTTCCTTTTGACTGTGCAGGTCTTTTTGGTAGGCTTGCTGCAGCTGGACCCAAGCCAGGGTTGCAGGTTACTGAGGGCGTTATTTATGCCACAATAACGATGGGTATGGCATGCTTTCCAAACCTGAAGTGCTTTTTTTTTTTTNTTCTCATCTCTGTTCTCTAGCCCATTGCTTTTTTTTTTTTTTTTTTCTTTTTAAAAAAAAACCCCAAACCTCAGTTTCAGATGATCAGGTGCCTCCCCCTGGTATTGCCCATTACATGTATGGAGCGTAAACACCTTTCCCCTCTCTCTGCCCATGCTGGCTATACACAAGGTGACATTTTTGTGTGCCTTTCCCCATGCTCAAGATGACAATGAAGAGAACTTCCCTAGCCTTTATTCCCCTGGTTCTGGCCACTGATGTGGAGCTGATATGTGGTAACGCCGGCTGTATCGACAAGTAGCCGTTCAGTGAATGTTGAAGGGGCTCTGCTCGGGCAGAGGCAGCTCTGGCGCACGAGATGGTTGGAGCTTCCTGAGTCATGGTAGTGTTTTAGCTCCCTGGGAGGTCATGGGAAGACAAACAGGAAAGCAGAGGTGGATTAGATAAAGACATCCAAGAACATGGCTGCCACTGATGTCACGGCAATGAGAGGAGAAAACTGTGGTCTTGGTTGAAACTGCCAGTAGGTGGAAATGGAGACCTTGTACTGAAATGCCTGAGCTGTATGACATGGGATTGACTGAGTCTTAGTAGTGACGACAGTGTTGTCTCAAGTCACCCAAGCAAGGTTAGTCCCAGTTTGCCAACAACACAGCCTGGAAAACACCTTTCCATCCTGAGGCTGTAGCAGCGTCGCTGGGCCAGCAATGGCTGCAGCTCTTCAAGTAGAGAAGAGCTCATCTCATGAGGCACTTGTGGTTGTGGCTGATGCACAAAAGAGCAGCCAGGGCTCCCAACTGAGAGCATGGAAGGAAAGTGTTACTCCCCCAGGAGAAAGGTGGCAGCCTGAGACCTAATGCCTAGGTGAGGGGCACCAGAGACACCCAAAAGGGGACAGAGGGGCAGTTAGCGGTAGCCCCATGTTGATAAAGAGGGAGATTTAGAAGATGAGGTTCCCTTAGGCATCCTTGCTGCTGCATAAGGAAGGGTCCCTAGCAGTGCAGAGGTTCAGCTTCTTGGTATTTCCAGGGATGAGAAACCTCAACACTTTTACTCCGTCTGAATTTCTGCCCGGGGTGCCTGTGGACAAGGTCTGCATAGTGGTAATGCATTGAGGGGTAACGTTTTCCCATAAAAGATGGGCAATCCAATATGTTGAGGGTGTGGATATGGTGAGCCAGTAGTGTGCTGCCAGCACCATTCAGAGACTTTGAAAGGGAGTGTTTGCTTTTTAACAAGTTTGTTTAATTGGTGCAGCTTTGATCACTTGAGGGGTGTTATAGAGTGAGGTTTCAGGGGCAGTAAGGCTGTAGCTTTGTTACTGTATCTCAGTTCCTTTTATTTTAAGAACAAATAAACCCAACTTAAGAAATGTTCTTCAGAGAAGTTCCTAATGCTTTTTTTTCTCTTTTCTGGCTGCTTTTCATCTTTTTATTTTGCACCGATTTGATAATGTTACTTTTATGCGTATATTAAGATTTGATGAGAATCAAAATTAGATTAAATTCTGGTGAGAGAAACTTCGTGATATTCCTCTGTGCTTTTGGTAGGACAAGAATGCAAAGCCCTACACAGATGCTGCCCAAATCTTACCGTCTTTCTGTGTGAGCTTACCTTGCGAATAAGAGTCGTACTGTAAATGCCAGCAGAGCATTGCAAATTCCCCTGCAGTCAGTGGGGACATTTTCATTGTTTCTGATGAGCCTGGTACCAATGACCAACTGTTCCTATCAGCTGAAAACTCCAATAACCTACAGTAAATTAGAGCTGGGTATTGAAAATCCCAACTCATCCTAATCACGTAGCAATCCATTTAAGAATGAACATGAAAAATGTGATTGCTATTATTTGCAGCTGCCACTTATGACTAATTTTTGCTGCTGCAGCAGTGTATTACTTCAAAGCCCCTTGCTGTCCCTTAGATGCTGAGTAGAGAGACCGACCTGTGAGCCCAGAAAGGGCGAGTGGAATGATATCTCAAATACAATAGATCATTGCTTTCTGCATGGCCTTGCAAATACCATTTTTATTTCTGACATTCAGAGGACAAGGGCTGATTGTAACTTGCTGTTGCCTTAAAAATTGTGCGTGTTTGGCTTGAAGTGGAAAGTAGAAAAAGCATCTTTGGGGGGGGGGGGGGAGGAGGAAAACACACGAAATCTTCACGAGAATGGTCTCGGAGAG
>VYZW01007601.1:8879-54593 GCA_013401315.1 Balaeniceps rex | reverse complement strand
TTGGGGGGGGGGGGAAAGCAGCAAACACCAGAAAATGTCTACGAGAATGTTCTCGAATCTGTGGTCAACTGAGAAGTGTCTTTTGAGTGTTTGCTAACTGAGGCTATTAGGCACAAAACGTTGCAATGAGATTAATATTGGGCTCGAAAGAAAAAGGATCTATGGGGGTTTTTTTCCTATTGATTATCCTCCTGTAGGAGAGCCTCAAAAGACACATCCCTATGCTGGAAGCTTTTGCATGTGTGAGCATGGCTGAGGCAAGCAATAGGCTCAGAGTTGTTCTAGAAATGTATTCAATGATAGAGCTCTGCTTTTGTTATAGAAGAGGGTGAAGCCGTTAGCAGCTCCTATGAATCTTATGATGAAGAAGAGAGCAGCAAAGGCAAGTCAGCGACCCATCAGTGGCCATCCACGGAGGCCACCATTGAGCTGATGAAGGACGCCCGCATCTGTGCATTCCTGTGGAGAAAGAAGTGGCTGGGGCAGTGGGCAAAACAGCTGTGTGTTATCAAGGACACCAGGTTGCTGGTGGGTAGATCCTCCACTCTCTGCCTCAACCAACCTATTTTCATGAGCTGGGGAGGGGCGTGGCACCTCGGGCAATGTTAACTGGCTGGCAAAAACAAAGTACCTCTAGAAGCAATGCCTCAAAAACCATGTCCCAGACATTTGGGGATCTCATTCCATTTTCAGAAGGGACGTGGACATGGGGCTGCTGAGGGGGGCACAAGGGCACATTTGTGGCCAAAATCCCAAACTCCCAAAACGGCTAGAGATGCTTTTTGGGGAAACTTTTTGAGGTGGTTAAGCAGAAGGGATGCTTATCCCACTGGCTAACCATGTACTTGACCCTCTAGCAGTATCTGTGAGAAGTATTTCAGACTACATATGTATGTACACAGATGCATGTGTATCTCTATACACATAGAGATGTCTTGTGTGTAGTCTGTGTAGACATCGCAGCCTTGTAGGACCTATAGGACCTTTGTGTGTTCAGTGCACTTAATGCGTGTGGTTGCACTGAACCACTTCTAGGGTTGAGTTCCTGCCAGCGAGTGAGAGGGAAGGCCCCTCCTCAGCCTCTAACCTCCCCTGCCATCTTCCTTCCCCAGTGCTACAAGAGCTCCAAAGACCACAGCCCTCAGCTCGACGTGAATTTGCTGGGCTGCACTGTCATTCACAAGGAAAAGCAAGTGAGGAAGAAAGAGCACAAGCTGAAGATCATCCCCATGAATGCCGATGTCATCGTGCTGGGGCTGCAGAGTAAAGACCAGGCAGAGCAGTGGCTCAGGGTCAGTGGTGCCTTTGGAGCTTGCCCCACTGGTGCTCCCATGCTTCTACCCTCGCTTTGCTGGGAGACCATATCTTATCTCAGTCCTGTCCTTGTGTGCTCTGGCTCCCTTCCTCGCTGCAAGCCTGTATACAAATGCACCAGTTGATTTTCCTGTCCTGGGATAGCTTCTTCCTGCAGCTCCCCGCTGCAGCACAGCTGCTGCGGCAGGAGGGATGTCTGGGGTGGGTGCCCGACATGAATTGGCTGAGGACAGGGGGAGATGTGGCCCTTTCCCTGAGATGGCAGCAGAAGAAGGAGCCTTCGCAGAGCCCGGGGTTGCAAGGAGCCGGGGCTGCCTTTGCTGGCAGCCTCTTCCCGGCTGACTTGGATCCAGCAGTTTCTGCTGGCTGCCTGCTGCAAGACCAGGAAAGTCCCTGGGGTCACAGGGAGCGTAAACTGTGGGTCTCCCAGGCTACTGTGGTTTTGCCTGTCCTGGGTGGGGGAGAAATATTGGTCCCGTTACTGCAGCTCTCTCACAGGCCATGGCTTCCCCTTTTGCACAGGTAATCCAGGAGACCAGCGGTCTGCTGTGCGAAGGAGGCAGTGAAGGCAACCAGTACATCCCAGATTCACAGCGTCTCAGTTACCCAAAGGTACACCTTGTCTCTACAGAGAGAACTAGTGCTTACGCTTTTCCACCCTGTTCCTTTAAAAAATAATAGTTGTAGGTGCAGTAATTTTATCTGAGCAAAGACTGATATGAGTGTAACCAGACCCCTGTTCTGCTGAAAAGGAGCATTATTGGAGCAATCTTAATTTTCCTTTGTAGTCTTAATTTTGTTGCCAGATCTTTCCCCCAAAACTGTCTCAGCATTGGGCTCTTCTCCATACAGGGCAGCAGCCACTACCTCATCCAATGGGACAGTTGTGCTCACCAAGAGCTTTGGAAGGGACATAGACCCTTGGACAGCAGGGCTTGGGCCAGTCTCTAGTCCAGGTGTAGGTGACACTCCCCTGGGGGCAGCTTGTTCCAAAACAGTGGGAGGAGAAAGAAACCTTCATGAGTCTGTGGTGGACACCCAAAATTGACCTGTTTGGGCACCTGGCCAGTTCCTCTGCCCATGTCCTCCTATGGGGACTGGCAAATGCCCCCACCAGCCAGGCTGCAGGGCAGGACACCATAGGGTGGCACCGGTGGTGCCACCATGTCACCTCAGAGGCGAGCCCGGCGGGGGCGGTTCATGTGCTGGATCAGCCCATGCCGGGCTCAGAAACAATGGGGAGGGCACAGTGCGAGTGGGCAGGTGGGGGACGTCTTTGTGAAAGCATCTGCTATGGAGAGGGTGGGACCTTGTAATTTAGGAGGTGGGGAAAAAGGCACTTGCAGCGGGTGCTGGCTGGAGGATGGGTCACGTGCATCTGTGGAGCTTGTGTCTGGTGCTTGTTGGCAGGTAGAGGTATCTGAGAGGTACTCCGCAGCCTCCGAGAGCGGGAGCAGCACGGACGGCCACCCAGAGACAGCCGAGACAAAAGATGGTAAAACCTCACCCTGGGAACGACAGGGAAACTGGGCCGTGGACCCTGCATGTGGCAAGGGTTTCTGTAGCTTTTCCTGTCACCACCACGTCAAACTGACCTGATGCAGGGTGAAAGCTGTATGTGAATTCACTGCCTGTGAATTTGATTTCAGTGCTTTTTTCCATAACGAAGTGACGGGTGGATGTTGGGATTTCTCAGCAGTTACAGAGTTAGGATGGGGCTTGAGAAACCTGGGTGTGATACCTGCCCTACCACAGAGATCCTGTGTGACTCTGGGCAAGTCACTTTGGGACAGTCTGAGATGGCATAAATGCAACCTAAGTGACTTTTCGCAGAGATGTCTGCAGAGAAACTTGGAGTACCTGTGTGAAATGCTGAGCTGTCTCCAATGGGAGAGTTACACCTTCACACTAGGGCATCTGACTCTGGGCTTTAAGCTGCATTCCCCATCTATAAGATGGGGCAAGAAAGTACATTAAAAGAGGAGATGCTCTATTAGAAGGATGGTGGGACTTATCTATATATTGGAGAGAGAGAAAGAGAAATCCATGCTGAGGACTCACAGGAGTCACCCAACAGATGGAGCTCGACTGCTGAGTCCCTCTACACTAGGACTTTGTCATTTTGTTATGATAGCGGGAAGGAAAACCTGGACTAAAAACGTCCAACCTGATTTCTTACCAGGATTACCTGCTGATTACAGAGCCATGTTCACGCACTGACTGATGTGCTCAGTAGGAAAATGCTGAAGAGGCTCTTGGGGCATAAGCTTTCCCTCTCCCCACCTCAAGTCCCCCTTTTAGAAAGGAGAAGACTTGAATGCAGTAAATAGTTACGGGTAATGCTTTTTAATTCAGTTCTTTGTAGGGTAAGAAAGTGAAAGGAGGTTGGCACCTGCACAGCACGACCTGTGCAAACAGCCTTCCCACAGCTCCTGCAGCGACTGGCGTTTGGTCAGAACTACCCAAGTTTAAAGCAATATAAAGTATCTGCGGCAAATCGCTTAACTGAGATTACTGGTGCCATCTTGCTTGCCATCTCCCTGGGCTTCGGACTATTACAGCCTGTACATGAGTTACAGGTTTGCCCTCTGCAAGGGATGTGTGCGCCGCAGCACTGTTGGGTGCAGGACGGCCATGCAGGCAGCTTTGGGGCAGGACACCCAGCTGGGACAGCAGGCTGTGTGTATGGCTGTGAGTTGGGAAAGCCACGCATATGTCGTCTTCTTTTTTGGTAGTTAAGAAGAAGGGCACAACTGGCCTGAAACTGAGCAACCTGATGAACCTTGGGAGGAAAAAATCCAGCTCCCTGGATAGCCCAGAGAGATCCCTGGAGACTTCAAGTAAGTGGCAGCACGAGCCCCTCTGCAGGGACTTGTCTCAGGGCTGGATCTCGGTGTGCAGGGCAGGATGAGCACCAGGCATCATCCTCCTCAAACACGCGTGGGCCAGGCTGTCCTGCTCGGGGAGCCAAAGAGGCCACAGTCTGCTTGGTCCGTGCCAGTAAATCCATGCAGATTGTCGTGCCTCTTACACATTAAGGTGACTGTGTGGCTTATAAGGGCGGGCAATAGCTCACAGGGTGACCCAAGAGTAATACCAGGCAGGTAATACCAGAAGGCATCTGTGCTGCTCTTCCTGAGCATCAGCCCAGGGTGTGGGAGTCAGCAGGGAGAGAGTTGTGTGGGTCAGCTCGTATTCACCATCCGGGACCAACTTTGTCCAACCATCTGCAGACAACTTGCTGCTCCAAAGCTACCCAAATGTCAAGGGTCTCATTTTGAACAGATTTTTATCCTTTTCACCCTGTTTCGTATGGATAGGACAGCTTGTCTTTGTGCTTTTGCTCTTTGTCGTTGCCTGTGGCTTTGTGTTGTATGGTGATCTCAGCACTTACCCACCAGAAATCCCTATGCACACAAATGAGTTTGGATTCCCTTTCCCCATGGGGTGGAAAATGTGCCTAAGTAACCTGTGCTTGCTTGCAGGTTACCTGAATGTACTAGTGAACAGCCAGTGGAAGTCCCGTTGGTGTCAGGTAAAAGAAGGTCACCTCCATTTCTACCAGGACAAGAACCGAAGCAAACTGGCTCAGCAGCCCCTGAGTTTGGCAGGTTGTGAAGTTATCCCAGAGCCAAGCCCTGATCATCTCTACTCCTTCCGCATCCTGCACAACGGGGAAGAACGGGTCATTCTGGAGGTAGGGTGTATATCTCCAAGAAAGCTCTGCTTTACATCATCAGCTTGGATGTCTTGGTAGGCCTAAATGCCGCTGAGAGGAACCCTCAGTCCAGCAAAACAGAACCTGAAGTGTGGGACTGGGACTTTGGTTCATCTGCCTGTGTCCCACCTAGCTGGTAATGCAGGCTGTGTCTGATGCTGGCACCTCCCGAGGACCATTCAGCCTTCATCTTAGGCACTCATCTTAGGGTGGGATGAAGCGTCCTCTGGAGGTGTCCATCTCTCTCCACTGACTATAGGATAACCTTGGATGATTTTAGTTATATGGAATGCATTTCAGATGGTTAATGTTAGATGAGAGGAATGACACTGTAGGGATTTAAGTCTGTGGTTAGGGGGAACAGAGAACTTCATCTTCCAAAAACAGTGTGTCCCAAAGCCACGGGTCATGCATCCCAAGTAAACCAATCACAGATCTGCCCCTGAAAGTGCAAGTGAATTAATCTCCGTCTGTTACTTTCCTTTGCCTGCATCCAGGACTGTTTATCTCTAATCTTAGTTCTCTCTGACAACAGCGTGATTATAGTAGGAGGTGGACAATGTGAGCAATTTCCTGTATTTTTCCAGTGGGTGGAATATTTATAGCTAAACAGCTGACTTCGAGGGCCTGCCATGAAGTTTGAAGGTGTTTTTGTTTAGCTTCTGATTCAGGGTATGTCTGCGTCTAAGAAATTTTGCCTAATTACAGATGTGAAGAAGAGGTGCTGGGAAAATTTACATTTTGTGAATGGAAGAATCTGTATTTTGTTGGGATGTCAGACTCAATGTACAGACCGGCTGGCTGGCGGGCTTCCCAGGGACTGAAGTCTCTGCTAAAATAAAACAGATTGAAAGCTTAAAATATACTTTCCAGTTTGGGATTCACTTGCCCTGAATTTTACTTTGTGCTCACTGCTCTAACTCCTCAAATCAAAGCAAAAGATGGCTGCATAAGCCCACTTCTTGCTTCAGGTAGCAATCCCCCACTACTGGGAAGTGCATGTGGCTGTTTGCTAGAGCTGACTTCAAGGCACCGTATTTAACTCTTCGTTTTGCAAAATGTCAGACTGTTCACTGCAGCTAGGAATTTGGTACTGACTATGTTAAAGCAAGGGGCTCTCTTTGATGTTCTCTGATCCCACTTCAAACTCTTCCCCTCCCCTCTCCCCTGTGCAAACAGCCCTGGAAGGGGTTTGGGCTCTGGCGTAAGGAACTCGCAGGCTCCCTGGTGTGCTCGGGTCTCCTTGCACTTCTGTGTTTGGCAATCCCATTGCTGCGCTCTGCTGGTGCAAAATAAAACCCGCACGCTTTCCTCGCCAAAGCCCGCTCCCCGCCAGCATCTCCAGCCCCAGAGACTTCTCTTGCTCTTGTAGGCAGCTGAGTTGATCGCCACTGAAAGGAAAATGAAGGCTGACTAGAAATTTTAGGAAGGAGTTAAGTGAAGAGCTGCATTTATGTATCTTCCAAATTTGTGAATCAGTCCATACACAAAGCAGTACTTCTTTCTTCTTTTAATGTGGTCTCAGATTTAATATAAATACCGGCCGTTCATCTTTCCCCTTGCAAGCCCAGAGGACTGCCAGCATACTTCCCTGCCCAAGGCTAAGCCTGAATTAGTTATTTAATTGGGAGTGCAGAGAAACTGCTCTTGCAACCTGTACTGTCTGTCTGATCACCTCGTAGGCAAAGTCCTCGGAAGAAATGGGCCACTGGCTGGGCCTCCTCTTGTCGGAGTCAGGTTCGAAAACAGACCCGGAGGAATTTACCTACGATTATGTGGATGCTGACCGGGTGTCCTGCATCGTGAGCGCCGCAAAGAACTCCTTCTTGTATGTCAGCAGTAACACGTGGGGCTGCAGGGACTGGTGGAGGGGAGGCAAGGCAGAGCGGGGGTCCCTCTGCTTGCGGGAGGTTGGCTGCCATGGGAACGGGTGGTAAATTCGTGGCTTCAGCTCAGTCGCTTTCTTTGGCAGCTCACTGCAGGGCAGGAGAGCACTTGTCATTGTCCCACCATGACACATCTAACCTGAGCTGCAGCTTGCCGGTTGGTGGGGTGGGCTTGGGTGGGGGGTGCGGGGCCGTGGGCACCCAGCCTCACAGTTCACCGGTTGCGCTGCTGTGGTGCTGTGCCCGAGGGCTGGGTGAAAAAGGAAAGAGCTGAGGGGAAATGTAGCCCCACTCTTGTGGGTGCTGCTTAATGGGCAACAGGAGCAGTGATCACATTGCTGCACAGCTCTACCTTCTCATCTCCTGCGTCTGGCTGCATGGCCCTGCCCAGACCCCAGCACCGCTGTGTTCAGATGCCCCAAAATGCAGCACAGCGTGGCCACGCAGCGAGAGTGATCCCTCCTGATGGGATGTCCTACTGCCTGTTCACAGCTTAATGCAGAGGAAGTACTCTGAGCCCAATGCCTATATTGACAACCTGCCAAAGGGCAAGGTGCAGCAGGAGGAGCTGTACGACGACGTGGATCTGCCAGACCTGCCTGCGGTAAGATGCCCGGTGCTGCAGGCAGCCGCCCCGCTGCAGCGAGCTCTGCGGAAACCATGGGCAAACATCTGCCGGGGGAGTCTCCAGCAGTGAAGGGGGATTCCCAGCCCCTGGGGAAATCCAGGCTTTTGCAATGGGGCAGAAGTGCGTGCTGGAGAGGAGTTGCTAAGCAAGGTGCTGTAGGGATCTTCAGGCAGCTGGGATAAAATCCCACAGTTTCGTCAGAAAACAGCATGGATTATTTGGTGATAGTGGATTGTTTGGAGCCCGGTCTATCAAAATTCCTTTTGATGCCTGTGAGAACAAGTCCTGTGTGTAAGGACAAGAAAGATGGGCCATGCTGGGGATGGGACTGTTACCCTGGGAAAGGCAAAGAATCTGGCAGGGGTTGCTAGATGTACAACAGTGCGAGGGCTGCTGCTACCACTGGAAAGAGCTATTGAAGGACAGCAGGAGGAGCCTTTCCTTCAGTACACCAAAGTGCCCTGTATGGAATGACTTGGAGAATGGGGTTCCAGTTCCTCTAAGGTTTATGGAAAATACTCCAGATTGCCTGAGGTGCTGCTGCTCTGCACTGAGATGTTTCCTGTACTTCTGGCTGCAGCAGATGGTCCCTTTTCAGGGGAACATTCTCCTTTTGCAGGAAGAAGTACCCAAGAGTGAGAGCAAATTGGAGGGAGACCAAGACAGAGTGTACCTGGATCTCACCCCAGTGAAGTCCTTCCTACACTGTGCTGGCAAGAAGTCGTGCCAGCCTTCACCCCTCAGCTCACCGTCTTTAGAAAGGGTTGCCAACAAGGCTGCAGCAGAGAGCACAGCTGAGACAGCCCTCGTGGCTAAGGAAGCCGAGCCCTGTAGTAAGGCGACGGAAACCTCAGAGCAGGTACTGTCCTGAACTGTGGTGTGGGGCCAGGCTTAATCAGCGAGCCAGTTCCCCCCACCACATCACCCCACTTCATCTCCCCCCTACAGAAACACCCAGAGAAGCCGGAGCCTGAAGAGGCACCACCACGGACACCTGCCATCAAAATCCAGACGCAGCAGCAGAACATCGCCTTCCCCCAGCCGGCCCCTGAGCTGCCGGTGGGCACAGTGAGGGCGGACAGTCCCCAGCTGGTGCCCATGCACCGGCCCAAGATGCCGCTGCCGGGTGAGTGGGCTGCGCAGGTGGGTGCCCGGGGGGTGCCCGCTGCTGCAGGGGCTCGAGGAGAGGTGGTGCCTCTTCCAGGCATGAGTTTTGCCCTGCTCTGTCGTAGCTTTGTGGTGCCCAAGGGGCCTGATGCATCTCCTGGTTGGTGACCTTCCTAAGCCTCATCCGTTTTGTTTCCAAGCTCCTGAAAATATTTTCCCTCCCACTTTTTCCCTGGCTGAGCTGAGCTTGTTTTGGGGGGGTTGTGTTTCCAGCAGCAGCAGTGGAAACCAAGCTGGGCAAGAACAGGACAGAGGCAGAGGTGAAGCGGTTTACAGAGGAGAAGGAGCAGCTGGAGAAGGAGAAGGATGAAATCCGGGCTCAGCTCACCCAGCTGCGCAAGGAGAGGCGGGAGCTGAAGGAAATGCTTGCGGGCAGCACAGGTAGAGTCGGGCAAGAAGTGATGCATGGAAATGAGCCAAAGTGGGACCATGGGGAAGGAGAGGGTGATGAACCTAGCCCACCTGCGACCAGAAGGGGCTTTGCACCTCCAGCAGTGGGGAGACCTTGGCGTTCTGAGACAAACCCCGTAGCCCAAATCACACTAGAGCAAGAGCTCACTCTGTCACGGTCCCTTTGGGGCAAGATATAAGGAAAATGTACAGGAGTAATATACACTCCACCCCTCACGAGCTCCCCAAGTCCCCTGCAGCCCCCCAGAGCTGTGTGCCAAGGTAGGTGCCATGCAGAGCTCCCACCAGTGCCTGGTGTCCACCCAAGTTCTGCACTGGCCACCCAGGAACCGTCCCACACCAAGCAATCCCTCCCTTCACAGACAAGACCCTGGAGCAGAGGCTGAAGGAGATAGAAGAAGAATGCAAAAGGAAGGAGAGCCAGAGGGTGGACTTGGAGCTGAGCCTGGTAGAGGTGAAGGAGAACCTGAAGAAGGCAGAGTCTGGCCCTGTGACGCTGGGCACTACTGTAGACACCACACACCTGGAGAACGCAGCCCCCCGGGTATGTGGGGGGCACCCCTGGGATGCATAGCGGCTTCCTGGCAGCCGGGTGGTCGCACTGTCTCAGCCTGCTTAATAATATAATAATTAATAACAAGATTATATTATTATAATATGTAATCTTACATAAATGTATAGATTACTTTATATATTTTATATAAGTTATATATTATCTAAGTTAATTGTGTTAATTATTATATAGCATATACATAAAATAATACTATAATGAGGTAACAGCAGCGATGGGGAGGTGATGGAGAGCAGCTGCATTTCCTGGTGGGACCTTGAGCAACACCCTCTGGGGCTGTGCAGGTCTGGGCCCAACTCCTCCTGCGCTCAGCTGAGCCAAGGGGTGTTTTTGGGGGCATGGGATTCAGGCATTTAAATTCCTTCCTGGAAACTTGGTTCCCACGAGATGGATATGGTCACCGCCTGAGCCCTGCTCCGTACCTCTGCTCAAGTCCTCAACACCCAAACACACCACACATGCACATCTTGGTGGTGTTTCAAAATTGGCACGTCACTGAAAAACACGTTTCAGTGCAAGTGGGCTGGGGCTGTTGAGCTTTTCTAGGACGTGGTGGGGAAAGGCAGAAACCTCTCTCCGTAGTCTGAAGTCATTACGCTTTCTATTATTTTTATTGTAGATTCAGGCAAAAAGTGCCAGTCCAGCAAATAGTGCAGAGAACTCACCGGTCAATTCAGCAACGGCCTTAAAAAACCGGCCTTTATCCGTCATGGTGACGGGGAAGGGAACAGTCCTACAGAAAGCTAAGGTAATGCGCCGATTGGTACAGGAGAAAAATCCATCTGGGACGGCTGCTGCTTTTCCCTCCCAGCAGTGGAGCGGACCGGCTGTGGTGGGACGGGGCTGTGGGGGGTCTCACATCTTGGTCTGGGAAGCACCCCTGACCGAGCACCACTCAGAGCAGGCCACCCTGGTTTTCCTCTGTTTTTTTTTACCTGGGCTTGCCCTGGCTGCAATTTAAATAAATAAATGTGTGTATTGCTTATAACAGAGGAGGCATCCCTGACCCATACTGTGGCCAAAACCACTCAGGTACCAGATGATCAGGTTGATCCTGTGCACATTACGGCTACTGTGGCTTGCCACATTTGCCTTTTGACTAATTTGCCTTTATTCCTTGGCAGGAATGGGAGAAGAAGGGAGCTAGTTAGAACCACGTTTTTCAGAGATGGACTAAAGACTGGAATTGCCTATGCATGGCCAAGGGGATTCAAGCATCTGTAGGTGGAGGTTGGGTGTGCAACACAACCACACACCATGCACCTCCTCCACATCACGCCAACTGCTCAGACGCAGCAATGGAGTCAACAGCTGCTGATACGAATTATTCCAAATGATCTTGCTCTTTCCAGACAAGTCCCAATCATGTAGCTAAACAATAACAACCAGTGGCAATCCTTGCATCAAATTCCTAACCCAGTTGATGTAAACAAGAATGTTACTGTACATAGGGGTGTTTTGTGTATTTCTACTCTGAAAGTTTATCAATGAGTTATTAAGGTTTCTATATTAGTGGCAGTAGTGGGTTCAGAAGGGGCCTCTGCTATTCTTTATACCCCAGTGGTTTTCAACTTGTCATGGCAAATTGCAGTCACTAGAGTCCCACCTGTCTTGCTGCCAGCCATCACTCAGCTGCAGATCATCCAGCCTTCAGTCAAGGGCAATACCCACACCTGAGTGATGCTTGAGACATGCATGAGAAGCACACAGTAGCCCATCCAGGGGATTTTTAACTGGTGTCCTGATGCATCCCAGTGTGTGCTTACTCCTACCAGCCTGCTGCAGATTTGCCAGAATATTGAGAAAGATCCCTGTTCACCTTCTTGTGCTGTAAGCTGTGTTCCACACTGGTGACACCCAAGAGATCTGGCAAAGATCCATCTGTCAAGCAGATTCAATTAATTTTCTTGAAGATCTTGATCTACTTCACCTGAGGAGCTTGTTCTGGGGGAAAAAAAAAATATCATATTTGAATGCTTGTTAATAACTTATCAAAGGCCCAGGCCTGCTCAATCTGTTGGATGGGGAAGCTGGATCCTGATGCACCCTTCAGGGCTTGCCTTTTCCAAGGGGAGGGGAGGTAAACCTGTCCCTGTGCTCCTGCCCTGGCTGTAAGCACCACTTTGCTGATGCTCTCTGGTCCCCACAGAGCCACAGCAGGCTGAGCCAACCCCCCAGCTGCACAATCTGCTGCAGACATCCCTGTGCAAAAGGGGTCCCTCCACGTGGGCAGGGCTCTCCTCCAGGCCTGGCAGGCAAGGTTGCACCACCGTGTTTCTGGTGCGCTGCTGGCCATCTTGGTGCTGTTACCCTTATTTCCAAATTATTAAACTTAATATAGTCTTTGTGGCCCACAAACCCCACCCCTCTCTGCCCTAGCCAAGCTTTCTAATGAAAGATGTTGGACATCTGGGACTGCTAAACTTAGAGACATTGAAATTTGAAGGGGTGTCAGAACTCCATGCACCCTCTCCATCCTGTAACCTGCTGTCATGTCCGATTGGAGACGCCTCTGATGGTCCTTCAGCCCAGGAACTGGGTTGACTGTGCAGGGACTGCAGCTGTTTTCCAATCTTGCAAAGCTAAAGCAGCACCGGTACTCTGGCTGGGTTGTTCCTGGGGTCCTGCAGCTACACCGATGAGCATCATGCAGAGCCAAGGTAAACACAGACAGGCAAAATGTACCTTCCTAACTCTTAAAAACCTTTGACAGCCCTGAGGCCACCTCTAAAGGGATGCTCCTTCTTCACACAACGGCCCAACAGCTGTGTGGGGTGTGCAGGGCTGTGACACCTGGAGCTGGTGGTGGCACTGGGGTGAGTGAGGATGTGCTGCCAAGGGGCTCTGGGCTGGCTCGCCACTGTCACAGAGCTGGGGTGCAACAAAGCACCCTGGAGGCAAGAAAGGTGCCCTCACTCCCATTTTTTTCAAGTCTCCACTGCGGTGCAAATGGAGGAATTTGCTAATCCCAGGCCTCAGGAGGAGTTCATCGGCCCCAGCTGTCAGGCCTGTCCCTGTGCAAGGTTTGCACAGAGGAAAAACTCATGCAAATAAACCACTGAAACTTCTAGTTCAGGACCCAGGGGCCTTTCCTCTCCAAAGCACAGGGAGGCCACGGACACCAGGAAGCTTTTGTTTTGCCCCATCATGAGATGGCAGGAGACCCTCTCTACGCCCTAAATATATGTGTGGTACCATGCCCTCACCATACACCCTGCTGCTGTCCTCCAGAAGTTGTCCAGACATTTCACAGTGGTCCTGAGACAGCGATGGACGAGAGCAGCTCTGCTTTCCGCACCACAGCCCAGTCAGCTTCAGCGTGCCTGCTGGGATCTCTCCATCACGGGATGGTAAACGTAGACAAGTCCTGTGCAACACACATTCCCCAGATAAGAACCGTTAAACAATGTCTCTGTCCCCCCATTGTTTTCCTAACTCAAGGCATTTCCTTTGTTGTAACTGTGACCTATAAAGTGGCGCTTTAGAGGGTTTTATAATAAAATGTTGAGTATATTATGTTACCAGGTTTTTTTCTTTGTAATGTGGCTTGTCCCTGCTTTACTTTACTTTCCAGTAGATTTCAAGCACATCAAACCCCTGTTAATTACTACAAAGTCCTTTAGCTATACAGTCTACAACTGCAATGGACTATAGCTTAAATAATTTAGCCCTCTATAGTGACCGCACCATCAACCAAAATATTTTCAGACAGCTAAGGCACTGAAAAAGAGCAATAATCCTGACCATTTGCATGAATACATGTAACAGATTCCTGCCTGTATCGCAGTAGTACAGTCCTCTTGCACAAAACCAGCAGAGAAAAATGCATCCACTGCCTTCCTCTGGCCACTAGATAGCAACTGTGTGCAACGCGTAGTGCCTGCTGCAGTCACTGAAGGGAAAACCAGGATAGGGTTTAGCTGGAAAGGAAGGAGAAGAGTTTTAGTAAAGAAGGTGGTTGAGGCCAGTCTTTACAGACCAGACACCAAAGCAGACACATTCGTGAAATACATTTTGGTGGTTGTGCCACTACTGGCTCCGCTCCTGCAGAAAGCTTGGGAAGGCAGCGTAGCTGCTGCACAAAGTCCTGGCGTAATGCCTCGGTATCGGCTCCAGCTGTCCCCAGCACACCTCTGCCTTTCGATCCCCGTGGAGCATCCTGGTAGCAAACATAGCTGCCGAGGGTCACAGCTGCACCCAGACTGAAGGGCTTGCTCCCCGAGCACCACAAAGCCCTCGTGCCTGACCCAATGCAGTCCCATCCCACAAAATACCGCGTTGAAGGATTGGCCCGAAGACACAGCTGTGTAGGGAAGCAGAGCTCCTACCGCTACTGAAGGAAAAAGCACAATTTAATGCTTACTGCTTCGTTAGTTATTCCCATTGTAATTCTCATCTGCGCACAATGCAGCCGGGCCATCGTGGGGCCCACAGGGTGTCACAAACAGAAGCCCATGTTCTTCTGGAAGGAAATTTGCTGCTACAAACTTTTTTTCTTAGAAAAAGAAAAGTACCTAAGTACCTTCAGTTCTTGCTTTGGATACACAGAGCAACCCTACAATAGCTACTGTGAGATCCTGCCAGCCTGCCTAGCCATCAAGAGAGCTAGTGGACACGTTGATTTTCAACTAAGACGCAAGTAACGTGCCAGATTTTAAGGAAAAAAAACCAAACTGTCTCTTATTGGTGGTGAAGTTGGCCTGAATGTTTATATAAGTTGTCTGGGGCTATAAATCAAATTAATTTACTTGTACTGAAGAGAATAAGATTGCAGGCTTTCAGCAAGCTGAAGAAGCCAGCTGGCTTTAAGGAGAGCATCAGCAGACCTGGTGCCAGCACTGCGGTACCGCTCACAGGCTGGCCCTGCGTGTGAGTGCCCAGGGAGGGTGGCACAGCGGGGTCTGAAGCCCAGCTCCCTTGCTGCAGCCTTCACAGTACTGGCACCAAACACATTAACTCATCACAAACAGGCATGGTTTTGCTTGCTGAGGGAAGATAAGACTAAAGGCGGGGAAATTCATGGCACTTACTTAAATCCCAGTTTCTTAAAGGAGAAACAGGCTCTCCCCTGAAGCCAGCACACAGCCCACGACCAGCCAAGGCTCATCCAGCAACCCTACAGAGCGAGAGTAAGTCACAGCTCCGTTAGTAACAGCCCAGACACCTAACGATGATCTGGCACAGACGGCGTCCTCTGCGCTCCCCTGATGCCAGACAGGATTAGTGCTGGCTTCACAGGGACCCCACCTCCTGGGTGGCTGTGCCAGGCTCAAACGTCAAACCAGCCTTAAGGGAATGAGCTCCCATCAGGTAAGTTCTCATTAAGTATTTCTGACTGAATCAAAGCAAGTCTGTGAGAGTGAATTTAATAAGGGATCATGTCAGAGACCCAAGTCACTTGCTCTTTTTTAATTAAAATTTTCAGGAGAAAGGGTCTAGATATTAGCCAGGATCTTCAACTCAAATTTTTAAAAAGAAAAACAAAACAAAAAGAAAACAGCTCCAACAACTGCTCAGCAATATCCTGCTTGCCCATGGGATCAGCAGGTCTCTCCAAGAGCATGCCATATATCCTGATCATGTTATCAGCTCGGCTTTTCCCATCTCCTCCCAATGCCCCGACACCTCCTTACCTTGCAAAGTGCTTTGTCCCGTACAAAAGGAGAGCTGGTGGGTGCTGCTGCTGCCAGAGCACGTCTGAGCATCCATCCAAGGCTTCAGCGTTCAGCCACATTTAGGAGGAAGGTCACAGTCGCAGCACGTGTAGATGTCCAACACACAGGGATCCCTGGGGCATTTGGGGCACTGAGACCTCAGCCAGATGCACCCAGAGGTTAAGGGCTGGGTTTTAGGAACCAGGTTTCCTGAAACCCCTCCATGAGTTTCCAATCTTTCATACCATCTCTACTTGAGAAACTGACGCACAGGTCTAGATGTATCCCATCCAGCATTAAAATGTTGTCTCCAGCATGAGATTTGTCTGCAGCTCCTGAATCACACAGAGAGGTTTGTCTATCTGTGCTTAAAACCAGCAGGATGGTACAAACGCAGGGTTTCCCCCAACTCAGGACCCAGCCAAGCATTTGTCCCAGTAAAGCCCATGCACTCTAAAAATGTACTTACTAGCTATAAATAAAAAGAACTTACAAAAAGTTTACATCCAAACTACATTTGCCACAAGGCAAAGCGCTCAGCAGCACTGTACAAACTATCCTGCAGGCAACAGAGGTACATGGAAAAAGCTTTAAACACCTGTATGAGACTAGGAAAACACATTCCAGCTCCAGAGCTGCGTGCCGGACAAGGTAAACTCGCTTCAGTTTGAGAGGGAAGACTGCTCCTGCACAGGACGAACACCTCTGAAGAGTGAGCTAAGGATGCTGTTAGACAGACTATAGCAGAAGAACCACGAGGGAGCTGCAAACCCCACAACATAACAGGGCAGCGAGGGTGAGAAGTCACAGTCCCTCCGACCCTTCACACAACACAGGATGCACAGGGAGGCTGGGAAGAGTTTTCAGAGCGGTCTGGCCGGAATCCAGCCACCTCCGTGGGTGCTTCTGCACCATAAAATACAAACCACATCTTTGGATGTCAGCTGTGAGCCCGACCTAGCCCATTCTCCCTACGAGAAGAGACGACTGACAGTTTTAGAGGCAATGCTTAGTTACAGCCATGCCTAAGTAACATTAATAGATTAGTTTCTCTTTCTATCCCAAATGTCAGCCCTTGAACTAAGCCTCTATTTTGCTGTGCCTTAGGCACCGAAGGACACAGACAATCTGCTAAAGTGGCAGTGAAAAGAAAGAGGAAATTCTCCTTTCTCCCGGCCTGGTTTCTCCCACAACGTGCGACACTGTTGCTTCTGTCTCAGTGCCAGCTTTCATCCCCGAGAGTGCTTTAGACCATTCTTCTTTTGACAACGAACCTGCGGAGTAATTTGTGTCTCTCTTTGTACATCTAATGTTACTATTCAAACACGGGGCCAGACATCTGGGTGAAGGGATTTTTCTTCTTCTGGGAACAATAGATGCTATTTTCATGAGCGCTGGCAGTCACGGTTAATGTCTCTGCCTCAGCCCTGTCCAGAGCTGCTCCTGCTCTCCCAAGGCGATGGATGCCATGGGGAAGGCAGCAGAGAACAACAACAGTGTGAACCAGGGGCCCTGGGGGAGCAATTACGTAAATTTTACAGCTTCATGGGGAAATTGATCTAGTGATCCAGTGAGGCTGATGCTCTGAAGGATCCAGGCATGTGGCCAAACTGTCTTTGGAGACACATGAGCCATCACAGACCAGCAGAAGCCCAGCTTGTGCTGCAGAGACCACTGCTGTGCTGATGACAAGATCGGCTTAAAACAACGAGGGGAGGCAGAAATGCCATTCAGCTCATCCATCTGGGTTCAGGCCAGGACAAGCACCCTGTTCTCTCCAGCCAGCTCCAAAAGGAGAGCAAAGCAAGATGGCAAAGCTCAGAGCCATGGAAACAGCACCAAAGAAGAGGTGAGACTTGACCTGGAATGAGCAAAAAAGAAGGAATAAGAGAAAAACATGCACTGGCAAAGGAGAGAGCAAAGAGCTAGCCAGGAGGAAGAGAAAGGAAAGGGTGGGTGAGATCTGGGAGGAGAGGTCCAGGCCTCTTTCTCCTCCGACCGGCACATCGCCTGCCATGCTCTGCTCCCAGCACCCACGCAAGCTGCTCAGGAGGCTGTCCTGGTCCTGTGCCCTCTAGGTCAGGCTGTGGCTGACAGATAAGAGTGAGGCTGGGAGGGGAGGAATGGAGTTAAACCTGAAAGCAGATAGACCAAGCTCCAAAGACCAGCGGGATGATACAACCCATGCCTCCATCCAGACACTACAAGAGCCCAGACATTTGTTTGGAAATGACTGGGGGATTGCCCTTACCTGGTGTGTTTGCGGCACAGGTAAGTGAATTTGACCTGGGTCAAATCCAGGAGAAAAACAGCCAACACACCTACTTAAACCAGCAACACTGACTGTCACAGCTCTGCCTTGGAGTTGCATAAACCATTGAACGCTCTTGCAAACCCAATCCTTTTCAAACCTCTCCTTATCAAAAATATGCAGCTACAAAATGCCCATGAAGCTAAACCATGTTAGATCACTTCAAATAAATTTAGAGGAGAAAGTGGTGTGGACAACTTATGAAATAGAATGAGGCTCATAATGACTTCTCCTTCCTCTTCCTCATATTTGTCTTCCTGCCTGTAACAACCCATTCACTCCAGCACCTGGGTGCCAGTGCATAACCTATGTTATACCCCTTCAGCAGGAGCTCCAGAATTGCTCAGTCTTCTACATATTTTCAGAACACATCAAAGATCTCTCAAGAAGTCTGTTTAAAAAAAAAAAAAAAACAAACACACACAAAAAAAAAACCCACACAAACAAAAACCAAACCAAAACCACACGGCACTAGAATCTGGATGAGGAAATGCAAAACGCCAGTAATAAATACTTAAACACAAATATTTACTTCAATTAAAAAAGAAACAGAACACTGGGAAGCCCAGTTTGTGCAATGCAGGAACCGGGAACAGCCTCAGCAGAGTCCCTGCGCTGGAGCAAGTCAATCACTGCCAAGGACAGGGGTGGCTTGCTGGATCGTGCCTGCGAGTGGCAGCAAGGGTTCCCAGTCAGAGAACTGGAGCACTCAGCGCATCTGTATCAGTGTCTCTGATCCACGTGCCTTTTGGTGTGCCGGGGGGCTCTGGAGAAGTGCTGCAAACCACTTGAACTCTGTTCCACATGGGAGTGCGGAGGAAGGAGCAGGGATCTCGGAGAATTGCCCCGGAGAACTCCTGTTGCAGAACAGAAACACAGACATGGGAGAAGGCCTTTAGGACCAAGGGATAAGTTCACGCTCAGTCCATTACAACCCAACAAGCACCCACTCAGCCTTAGCTGACAGATGTTGGAGGCCACGGGGTGGAAGTCAGAACTCCTGGACTCAGGTAAAGAGCACAATGCTGGGGGGGGAAAAAAACACTTAATTGAGAACTTCTTACTATGGGCACAAGCCCACCTCTAGGGAGCTGGAGGCTCACCACCTCCTGGCCATTGCTGCCCTGCTGAAGAGGAGGAAGGCAACGGGGAGGCTTTTGCATCGTGGAAAGCACTGAAAGCAATAGAGGGTCATGCTCCAACAGAGACAGCCCCCTCCTGTTAGAAGGGAGCCAGAGCTTTCCACCCCAGGAGTCAAGGAGGGTTTGTTTCTTCTAGCAGGGCAGAGGGAAAAGAGGAACAGAACAGAGTGCAAGAAGATTACTAAAATTAGACCTTCTTGGGGTGCCCTCACAGTCAACTCACTTAGTGAATGCGTAAAACAGGGCACAACTTCTTGAGAGAAGTTCCCCTCAGCAGCCCAAACCTCTCCACTTTCCACGTGACAGAGGCCACGTCATCACCAAGACCTGGCCACCAAACAGCTGTCCAAGAGTTACAGCCACATCTCTGCTCAAGGAAGAGGTGGAGATGTGTGATCCGTTCAGAGGGGCTGGGCAGAACGGATGACGTCTGCTGCGGCTGCCACCTGCGGATCCTTACTGCTCTCACAGTGGGGTCCTTCCCAGCCGTGGCATTCGCACCGGTAGCTCCCAGACCCAAGGATGCATACGCCCTGGTTCATGCACGGGTTGGGTTTGCACAGGTTCACGGGGCTTTTTGCTTCTGCAACAAACACAAGCAGAACAGAAGGCTCAGGCACATCTACAGAGTATTAATAGCTGGGACCCGCGTCCACCAGGAATGCAGCAAAAATAACAGCAACTACATAACCCAGACATCAGAAAATGTTATCTAGGGCTAATGGGATGGGAAAGCCACATTAACCCAGCAGAGGAAGCAAGCTCACAACCCTGTCTTGATACAGGACAAGCTCCTCTGCGTTTAACCTAGAGAAAAGGAAAGGAAGAAGAGCTTTGCTAAATGTTCTGATCTGGAGGCTGATATTCCTAATAAAGCTTAAAAGAGTGATGTCACATTAGGCTGAATGTCAAAGAGAAGCAAAATGGAGCATCGTCAGAGCTGTGCGCTGAACACATGAGCACCTCTAAATCCCCCAGATCCAGACACTACAAATGCAGAGCAAGACACATGCCCTGCTCCAAGCAGTTTACAACCCCAAACGCCACGGGACTTCAAACCCCATTTCACCCTGGAGAGGACCTGAGTTTACATCAGAGAGGAGCAAGGACGAGAAGTCAGCTGAGAAGCAGGGATGGCACGAATGGAAAACAACACGAGAAAAACTTAGGGCTTTTTTTCTAGGAGGTTTGAGAGAAAAGCCTGCAACCATGGCCCAAGTTGTTATTAGTCCTGTTCTTGTGAAGTATGCGACAGCTTTCCCAACCCTCTTAACGCAGCAGAGCCTAGCTGTCAGCAGGGCTGGCAGTATTTCATGCTGCCTTGCTGTGAATACGTTAGGTTAAGTAGCAGCATCCCAGAGGAATTTGCTTCCAGTCTGCTGGCAACTCCATCGCAGCGTTGGTAAGGGTGTGAAATTCCTCTGCTGAACAACTACGTGATGTAGAGTCTGGAACTCCTAGCCTTGCCTTTTGCTCTGTGGTAGAAAAAGCACACAGCCAGAGCAGGAAAAGGGGGAGAAGGAAAGAATATAAATTCTGTCACTATCCATCAGGATGGTTACTACTGCTTACCGCATGTTGTACTCATTCTCACACACTGAGTTCACACATCAACTCTCAACCTACACCTAAGGCAGGCAAAATTACCTTCGAAATTCACTTTTTTGACCGTCAAATCCTAGATCTGAGACATCTCAATCTTTAGTTCCTGTTGATTTTGTATGAAGGCAAGTTGGGTTCAACAACGTTTTTGTTGTCATGAGACATCCCAGATGGGGTCCTGCCTGACAGTGTATCCCCAGGAACGGGCACTTTCGCTTTCATCATAGGGTGGTAGAGCTGCTGGCAATGAAAGCTGGAGGGACCTCTTGGACCCACTATTCATCTTCCAGATGCTGGCTGCTCCCCAGAGAGCTTTTCCATGATGCTGTGCTCCACATGCCATGCATCCACCAATTCCCTCTGCGGCTGCCCCACAGCATAACCTCGTGGTCCCTGTTTGGGGGAATCCTGCTATTCCACCCAGACACCATTTCTCTGAACTCAAGCCTACTGTTAACACAGTACCATCCTAAATAAGCTTCTTGCGCTTCAGGGATTATATCCTTTGATGATCCCAGAGTCTGTATTTCCATTAATCAGATTCATATATATTTAATGCTTGGGATCTTTTCTCCTAGGGCCTCGATCATTTTTTTCTGGTCTCTTTTCATCTGAGCCTTGGAATAAATATGATATTTCAGGTGTCCAGAGGCAGGGTCTGTTTTTCACATACTTTTATCATGAGTCATAAATTTTTTAAAGTCCTTTCACAGACAATGATTCTGTTATTGAATCTTGGACTTGGAGTAGAAGACTGAATGATGGGCTTATCTTTACATCGCTCTTGGTCCCAGCCTATCTAGTACAAACAGTGATTACCTGCACATGAAATGAAAGCAGCAATTCAGTCTCAGGAAATGATATGTTATTACCCTGACTCATTGAAGCTTGCCGTCTCTTCCCTTTCATCCGTGGTGGTGTAGTTAATTTCATGGTACAGTAGATTGTTTTTATAACAACACAGCTGAAAATTCCACTGCAATAGGAGCACACTGAAAAGCTCCAGGTAGAAACCATCTGCAGAGCCTGCCAGGAGACCAGCTCCTCACCCCAAAGAGACAATGCTGTAGTTCTTTCTAAGCCTGAAAGAGCAACGAGCATGGCCAGAGATGAAAAAGGACCTTTGACTGTGCTGAAGCTCAACATGCTGCTTCTTTTGATCTTACAAACGGGTTAAAACATAACAAAAGCAAATAGCTAGATGTTAAACTCAGACTGTGTTGAATGAGAAACAAGGCACGGCATTTTATCTGGAAGCACTTTTGCCACCACTAATGTCTGCAAACCAGGGCTGTAATCCTTTCTGAAAAGCTGATTTCCATCAAACACAGGCACTCACACTCAGCACACGAGTGTTTCAAACTTGGTATCAGAGCCAATTTTTTCCCAGTTGGGGACTGGCCCTCAGAACTTGAAGTTTTGAAGAAAGTGCACTTTTTTTTTCTTTGGCACAAACACGAGCTTTTACATGAATATTTGAAAATTCTTCCCTCTTGAATGCTTTGGAGATAAGGATTTGGTCCTGCAAATAAAATTAATCACAAGTTGTCTGAAGACCTCAATGTAACAGCTTGCAGGCTTCAAAATGGACAGATCCTGAATTTAGGATTAAAACCTGTGCAACACAAATAAAAACTTGAGACCCTACATGATAACTTCAGTAGCAGGACACTAAGGAGGAACAGGAGAGATGAGGTTTCAGACCCACCACTTCGCAAACACCTGGGCACAAACCTGTTGAACAAGACAGCAGACACCTCACTCGGGGACCAACACTGTTGGCTGCAGAAACATGTCCTCTTAAGCCCCCCCTACAACACTGCAGAGGGTACAGTAACGCACAGCAAATTCTACAGGTTTAAAGCAACATCAGAAAACGAGCAAACTTCTTTTTCTTTCAGGGAAGGCAGAACCTAAACCTGGCAGGGCTGGAAAGAGCCAGTCGCACTAAGCCTGGTCTCACCCGCTGGATTGAATCTTAAGTTTGTTCCTATTCTTATAGGGATGCTTTGGACAATCACTACATATCTATGCCATAGTTTCCCCACCTGTAAAATGCAAAAGACAATATCAAGCTCACTCTGTAAACCATCAAAAAACCTATGATAACAACGGCTACAGGAGAAAGTCCCCGCCATGCCTGTTTTACAAAGTTTACCACCAGCTGGTGGCACCAGCATAAAGAACGAGGATGGGATGTTCTCACCTTCACAGATTCTTTCGATGATAAGGGCTTGGTAATGCTGCAGGTCTTCATAGGACAAGATGTGGACCAGGTAATTGGGAGACCCAGCAACCCTCAGCAGCGTGTCCCTCTGTGCATCCCCAATGATAACCACAAATACCAAGATGCCGTTGTCCCTCAGCTGCTGAGCTGGGGTAGCTGCATCCTCCATGCCACCTCCACTTGTGAGAACCACCACTGCCTTGCTGACACCAGGTCTTGCTCCTTTCTGCACTGTCATCACATCACCATAAATATGCAGCAAGGCAGTGCCAGCAGAGGCCGAGTGCCCGAGGAAAGGCACCTGGTCGATGGCTTGGAGGAGAGCCGAATTGCTCGTGTGGGTGTCCAAAGCAAACACAGTGTGAGCTTTGCTGCCGTAGACCACAAGGGCAATTTGGGTGACATCCCGGTTGATGCTGAAATGCAAAAAGCTGCTCCTGACAAAGTCTCTCAGCCGCAGAAAATTCTCCAGGCCAACTCCAGCCGAGGCGTCCACCGCAAACACCAAATCAAGAGACTGCACCTGGCAGCCTGGATAAAAGAGTGCAAACATGGTATTTTTCAGAGTATATACGTACTCCTTTCCGACCAAAAAAAAGCAGGGGGGGAAATGGTGGGCAAAATTCACCACTGCTGATCACTGACTGTGAAGGGTGATCTATGACGCTTTCACACCAATAGATAAAAACCATCATAAAAAGCAGTGATGGAAGGTTAGTTCCTGGATCTGTGACTGACATAAACAAAACAAGGACATTCATCCTTCTGTTCTTCCCTCCTCACCGGTGGAGTTCAGAAGACCTCCTCATGGTTTGACAAACTCATCCCGCAATGCCCATATCACAGTCTTACCTTCAGGATTGTCCACACTGCAGATTCTTCTCTGCAGCTCTGGGATCCTGTTGAACAGGTCCTGGGGGTCCGAGTAGACAACTGTCTGCTTTGGATTGCCCGTCACCTTGGTCAGCTCTGCTCTCATGAAGCTGCTGCCTACACCAATCAAGAAGAGATCTCGGTCCCGTGCATACTTAGAGGCTTCTGCCACTGGATCCTGAGACTTGGAGTCAGTGAGCAAGACAACTACGCGTGGGGGGTCATCCTGTACATCTGCAAAGACTGGGGTGCTCCTAAAACCGTGCTGTGCAATGTACTGCAGGGCTCTGCCTGTCAGGGTTCCTCCTCCACTGAAATTCAAAGCATCAATGCTCTTCATGAGACTGAATGCATCCTTGTGTTGGCCCACTTCAATGGGTATCCTGACATCGTTATCGTACTGGGCCACCCCCACATTCATGGGCGAGTCCCGGCCCATCACTGCTTGGAGGAACCTCTTGAGGAACGCTTTGTAGCGCAGGAACCCTTCCAGCGTGACCCCCGCCGAGCTGTCCATCAGGAAAAGGAGATCCACGCTGCACTCGAGGCTCAGCTTTGGTGCTGAAAAGGGAGACAGCAATTTGTCATACGCGGGGCAAAAAGACAAGCGTGCCGGGCAGCTCAGCTGCGGCCTGCTGGAAGCCCTGCGGTGTGGAGAAGGGACATTGCATCCAGTAACCTAAATGGTTTGCCAGACATGGCATAAGCTGGAGGACAACTGTGCCACGAGTGCACTTTATTTTGGTTGGATGCCACATAAGCCTTTAGAGACAGGAAATATTTATGGGAGTCTGGGGAGATTCCTGGACTTTTGGATGGCAAACTTCAAATTAGAAATGACAACTCCACTCTCTTAGTACTCTGGGGAAAACACTCCGAGTTTCAGTATAACATGGAGAAAGGAGAGAGTCCAAGCACCAGACATCTGTAACACCCTGAGACACTTTAAAGTGGGTGTCTTGATTACAGGGGATGTAAGCACAAAGCATTTTCTGAAGAGCAGGACCTTCTTGGGTTTCTTACATTGAACCCCCAAAACCAGGAGTCCCTCCGGGGCCCATGTGTGCAGGGAGGGGACCAACAGACATACTTAAGTGTCTCTCCCAGTTTCTCTGTTCTTCTCCTCACATGGCACCTGCATTTAGAAACAAAGGCAGCCACACCAGGGTGAGACTGTCAGTGTTGGTGCTCCCCATATCCACAAGGTTTCTGAGCGGCAAGACCCAGCCACTGGGCCTGACACAGTCACAACCAGCATGAGAAAAAACTCAGCCTGTCTCCCAGAGAAAGCCCAAAGGCTGCAGCCCAACCCCAGTTGTCCCTATGGCCGTGCAATGGGCACCGCAAAGGCAGGACACAGCTGAGAAGGAAGGAGGGAGAGCACAGGTTCACACCTACCGCAGTGGATGTCTCCTCCGTACCCCACCGGGCAGAGGCAGTGGTATTTGTCCAGTCCCTCTGGGACACACGTGCCCCCATTCTGGCATGGCTGGGAGTCACAAGGGTCTAAACAGGACCAGGGAAGGGAAAGGCAGGGAGTCAGTGGGGAGTCTGCCCCTTCCCATCCTGTGCCAGCGTGAGCATCGCCATTAGTGGAAAAGGAGCCAAACCTTCGTCTGTCGTGCTGCAGAGTTTGAACTAATGCAGGGCCACGTGCACCCTCACTCACCTCCACGGCAATTTCATTTTGGGATGGCTCTCCAACGTGCAGCAGCGGCAAGAGCAAACCAGACCGTGACCTCACTTCATTTGCTTTGGAGTAACACTGATGAAGTTACATTCGTGTAAATACAGAATTGCTAAAGTTCATGCAGCCCTTCCAGATTTACATCGGCAATGAAGGGATCAGAGTCTGGCCTGCTGCTTGGACAATGTTGTACTGACAAAGAAAATAAAGCCACTGTCATCTGAACCAGCAAAAGGATGGGGTTAAGGGTAGATCTCAAGGACCATAGCTATCTCTGCAGTCACAAAAACAGACTGGCAATCAGCAAGCGTCAGGTTCCCTGCTAAACTGATGATGTTCATGGTACCAAGTGAATGAGTGGAGGCATCTCGCTGCATACTGCCCTAGCTGGAGAGCACTGACTCCCCACAGGCATTGGGAAGCAGTGAGAGCCTCTGCCCCAGGAACACGAGCAGATGAGGACTAACTGGCTCCTCAAGTGGGAGAAATGATGGGGAGATATTTCAATCCAAAAGAACTCTGTCATAGATACCCATGAGACAAAAAATGGGGACATAATATCAACTGCTTACAAAGGATCACAATCTCTCACTCAGAACAAAATTTCTAGATGTAAGAGCAAAAACCCATCTTTTTATTCTTCAGTTATTACCTTCCCTGCTTTGTAAATAAAATTTTAAAAAGGCTAAGTCCTACCTGGACATACAGTTCGGAAGCATCTGGACGGGTGTTTTATCAAGACTCTCTTCCATCTGAAACAGGAAGAATAAAACCTACCATGAATTTGAAGATTAACGAGGTATCTTCAAGGTTGACCTTACTGTGTTTTAAATGGAACAAATTCTCCCTTGAAAACACAGTTTTTCCAAACAAGTATTTCAAAAGAAAATGTCCATTCTGAGTGGGGTGGCAAAAGAAAAAACATCATTTCATCAAATCTACTCTTTTGTTTTTGAATTCCACTTTCAACGTTTTACATTTAAAGATTATGGATGTATTTTTAAAGCTCCAAATGATTATTTTTTTAGTTGCTACAGAAGAGATGTTGAACCTTTTGCTCTAAATTGGAATGAAAAGAAAATTTTACAGCAGTGAGAATTTCTTATTCAATATTAATTCTAGTATCTAACTTATCCAGCTGCAACAACTAGTGGACAAGCAAGGTTTAGACTGGGAACAAATCCTCAGTCCTCAGCTGTGCCTCCCAGTGGGATTTTTCAACTTCTTCCATCATTTCCCTGCCCTAACGTGATATGAAAAAAAAACACCCTAGAGCAGGAGCGTCTATTTGTCACATGTAAGAAGACAGCTAACGTTGGTTCCTGACAATGAGATGATTTCTGCTTTAAACTTTCGTCCCTGTTAATCAGTCCTCTATTTCTCCAATACCTGCAGCTTCATCATGCCACTAATCTTCCAGTACTCTGCATTAGGGCTGCTCAAAGTCACAGCAAAACCATCACTGTTGGGATGCTGTAAGCAAGCCACGAGCTGCTCTGCTTTCCCACGTTGGCTCCGAAGTACAAGTATCTGGAAACGCTCACAGCCATCAGCACACGTTTGAAATTGTCCATACAATCATCCTCCAGTATACCTATGTAGCAGGCCATCAATGCACAGCGCAGATCTGGGGTGATTTTCAAACATTAATCTGACTGCCTGGTATTAAAACAAACACATGAAGCACCTCTTCAAAGGGAAAAAAAAAAAAAAAATCCCCCCTACCAATTTCTGTACAACACCACTTTCACTCAGCTCTTTTTATCAGCAAGGAGAGCACGAAGCTGCCTTTCCCTTCACAGCTCATTTTTAAAGCATTTCGCCCACTGTACTGACTGGAGTGACGGTATTATTTGAAGGACCTGACATGCTTTGTTGGTTTTCAGCTCCAGTCTCCTCTCTCTGGGCAAGAGGACATTTCCCCCATGCAGCTCACTGCCACCGACCTGACAATGCAGCTCTTTGTGTGCATCCCAAGTTTTGGCACTGCCGCACTATGACCGGGGAGTATTTTCTGCCAGTGACTGGAGCCTCTCCATAGGAAAGTCCTTCCCAAGCCCCGCAGGGCAGCCAAGCAAAGGAAAAGGGGCTTCTCTGAGAGTAAGAAAGCCTGAGTGGATGAAAACAGAACTAGCGCCAACACAAGGAGCCAGACCTAGAAACCCTCTGCAGCACAGCGTCGGTACAGAGGTGCAAACTTCAAAGCATCTCAGTTCAACAGGTAGGAAACTAATCCCAATTCCATTTATAATATTTATGGTGCTCTCGGGCTCATTATCTTCTGCTTCTTTGTCTCAGCTCCTCCTCTTACTTTCTCAGATCAGCCAATGGTCAGAGCAGGGAGAGCCTCCTCCTAGGTCTAGAGACCATGTTTGCATCAGTCTTCTGAGGGATCTTCATCCCAGTAAAGAGTCAAGGTCAGATAAAAGCCTCATTACTGTATCCCTCATCTTCTCTCAGCCCCACTCACTTTTAGAGATGTGAGTGTCCAACCCACCTGTAGAAAGGGCACAGCGATGGATGCACTGCATTTGGCTGCTTTGAGCCTTTCCAACACACATAGTTTCCAGCCAGCTCTTTCACAGTCTCCAGGGTCCTGCGTTCACAAGGGTGGGATTCAACTTTGCAGCCTGTAGCAAAGAACAAACGCAAACTAGGATCAGTTGCCTGAAAATACAAAGTCTGTGTGGGAGCGGAGCACCGCTTTGAAATGGGTTAGTCTTCCTCATCTACCTGCCAACAGCAGCCCAGGGAGTGCTTCAAAGAGAGACCCCAGAAGAGAAATTTTCTGTCGACAAGCTCACCAGCCTACCCCACTTTCTGGAGTGCTCACTATTCAGCCTCCTTTGCTTTGCTATAAAACTCGCACTGCTGAGTTCAGGGTTCAATGACAACTTTTCAGGCCCTCTGGTACCTTCATCATTCATGTATTTGATTTTCTTCTACTTCTGGACCTCTCTGGTTCCATCTTTTCTATCTCTTGTGAGCCCCTGGTGACCTCCCCTTAACACACAGCCAAGTCCATTAGAAGATTTAACACAACTGTGTTTATCCCTCTATCCCCCATGACATGAGCAAGGACCAATATTCCCATTTTCAGAGGTGAACCGAGAGACAGAAAGATTTAGGATCCTGCAGCTTGCAAGTATTTGGAGAGGTAGCTGGCAAGCGTGCCATCCAGTTTGGGCACCAGAAGCAGGTTACCTTGAAGTGCAACACCTGCTAATGCCCCTGCAGGCGTTCTGACACTGCCTCATCTTCCTCACTCAGTGACATGGGCCAAGCTCAAAGCATGGGCATGAAGGAGGAGCCAGGACAGGGGTTACCTGGAGCGGTGGTGCTGCAGACGGAGCCGGTGAGGGTGCTGTACAGGCCGTTAGCAGCATCGTCGGCATTTCCAGCAAAGAGCACGTGCTGCTCGGTGGGCTCGCTAGCCAGCACGTGCAGCTCCTCCCACCTGCCAAGCAAGGTGGGGTTCAACCACTTGTGTAACAAGACCCTCAGTCATCCCCAAAGAACTGAGTATCAAAACAAACCCTGTGCAGCAAATAGCTGATACAGAATCATGACACCCTTCAAACAGTTTTCAAGATCCTGGTGTGTTTAGTCTCAGGCAGTAGCGTAGCTCTACTCAGTGGAAGAGCTTCCTTCACCAACTGTGGTCCTTCTTCTACACCAGACACCAAATTAGTGTTTCCTCCGTGCCTGTGTTACCCACAAATTCTCCTTTTCTCTTTCCAAAACTCATATCTAGCACAAGACCATCCCTCACTCGCTAGGACTTGCCATTTGGCTAGCTGGGCTTCCATTTCCAACTCTGCGGAAAGCTTCCTACCTTGGAAACTTGATTCCCACTGCAAAAACCGTGATGTGTCTCTCCTTCACCTGCATTGCAGGCATTGCGGTGCTGCCCTGAGACTTGCCATCCGAAATGATGATCAGGACTTCAGGGACACTCGAGTTTCTGCCACCAGGGAATCCCTTGCGGAGAATGTACTTCAGAGCCCGACCTGTCTCTGTGCTCCCACCTCTAGAAAGAAGGAAGATAAAATAATAAAAAAAACCCAAAACACAGAAATCAAAGCTCTTTTCCTGATACTGAATTTACCACCTGATTTCCAAATTTCCACCCTCTGGTAGTGGGGAACTTAGCATATTTCTGCCTGTTACCACAGAACACATCCACAGAGATGTCTAACCCTGCCATTCTTGTCATCTTCCTACCCATAGGCCCCATCTACCCACCCTCACCTCCCTCCTCTCCCACCCAGAGTAGCCTCCAGAAGACTTCTAACACACAGCAGAGCGTTCCTGCAATCAGAGGAGGAACCAGAGCTCTCGAATATTTGAGTTTTATTTCCAGCTTCGACAAATGTCTCCACTGCTTCTGTTTTTCCTTCTGAAAATCGCAGTCACTTCTTTGAGAGTTGTGTGGAAAAGCTGTTTTCCAACAACCTCTTGTATTCTAGTCAGAAACACAGTGCAAGTGGGCAAAACGAATGAAGAGCAACATCACAAAGTGTTTTCCTTTCTCTTGATGCATAAACGCACTATAAATTCTTGTCACGTATCTTCCCTTTCCCTCCATGGGACCTTCTGCCATTCTTGGACCAAGAGCTAAGGCAGGGAGCTACGAGCCCCAGCTTGTAACTGAGAGTCTGCAGTCCAGCAGCGTGCAGAGTCCTTGCCTTTCTCTCCCTGGTTGATCTGCAGGTTAATTTATTTTCTACAAAAAGCCATTTGTCCATCCTGTAGTAAAGCTTCTGAAAATGCAAATGCTGAAAGCTTCTTAGTGTGTCCCTGGAAACTCAGAAGGACTGAACACAAGGCACGCTTTTTTCAGGACTTCACCGGTACCTTTTACACTAGGAAAGTAAACATTAAGAAAAGCCACCTGATGCTCCAGTTGTCTAAACCCATGCTAAACTCAATTAAAAGCAACCCCCTCATCCGCTAGGTTGCTTGCCAGCAGTGCTGGTATGACAGGGAAGGTGCACCAGCCACCAACATTTACACAAGCTGTACCCCACACTTCTTGTTTTGGAGACAGGAGCCAGCTACCTCAGTATTTTGACAGCCCTTGAATTCTGCCCTGAAGAAGGAAACATTTCTGAGGTAGAAAGCAATTAGGTTCAATACTCAGCAATCCTCCCAGTAGCAAAGTACTAAATCCACACAAGGACTTGGATGCCAAAGGGGGCACATTCCAGTGGTGGCATAAATCAGCAGGTAAAACGGGCTGCTGCTAAGCGTTAGGGAATGGCAGACATCAAGCCTCGCAGCTGTGCAATAACTCCCAAGGAAAAGCAAACTTGAATGCAATTTTAGTAGAAAATAAGCTACAGCTTGGCAGAGAACAGCTTCAGTCAAAGATGCTTTAGAAATCCTGAGACTCATTTCTTGTGAGATTATTAAAGACTGAGATTTGCTGACGGCTGGATGCCTCCTTAACCTAAGAGCCTGACTGCCCTGCTGAGCCCACAGATACTGGAGCTGTCTGTTTGAGAGGTATGTATGTGCGCATCAGCAGAAAGCCTGGGGAGGGAAAAGAGGGGTCGCTCTGGCACCCAAGAGAAGAGCTGCTCGCGGCAGGCCCACAGGGTTATAGCCAGCGTCTGCACAGCGCTAGGATCTCTTTGGTTATGGCATACTGGCTGTGAACTGGGAAGGAGCCTCTCATTGCAGAGGGTGCCGAAAATAAAGCAGAAGGGAATAAAAAAATGGGAGTGCTATGCTTACACAGAGGTCTAGGAGGGGAAGGACAAGGTGTGTTTTTTTTTATGGGCTACACATTTACTCTAGTTGTTATTTCTTACTAGTGAGCTCCATGGGGCAGGGACTGTCCTCCTCTGCTTTCAAGACTTAACTTTAAATGACTGCTAGAGATACCTACTCAAGACTGGGCTCCATGTTCTATGTACCATGAAGCGTCATCAAAATTGTATATAAAATGATCATCTCTGTCAGGCCGAGGCAGGAACAATCACATTGTGAACCAAACACTGAAGTTTTATTTAAGTAAAAGCCATGGGTAACATAACAGAGACCTTGGAGAGGAGGTAGGAGATGGTCTCACCGCTGTCTTGCAGGGTGAGCTTTGGTGGACTGTGCAGCTGGATCCCGAGGTGACTGGCTGAAATCAGCCCCAGCTGCCCCAACTCCCTATCCCACACTCACAGACTTAGGTTACCCAGACACTCCAGCCCCTGCTGCTGGCCACCTGATGCAACCAGCTCAAGCTTCACATTAACCACCTACGTTCCCCACCCATTCATCACCAGGCTAAGACCCTGCTACAACACAACACACTGGGCAAAAGCCTTTTGTCCCCTGCAAAAACCAAGGGTAACCCGCACTGCAAGTTCTTCAGCTCTTGTTGCCAGCTTTAATCCCTGCCTACAACACATTATCTCTTTTTCTTGTTGGAGGGCTAAACATTTGCTTATCTCAAAGGGGTAAATCCTCCATGGACGCGAGTCCCCCTCTTCCTTTCTTGGTAGTTCTCCATCTGCACAACATGAGAGGTCTGTAATGTACCGACTGGACATTTGATACCAGAGAGAGCCCAGCCCAGACCTGTTGATAATTAAGCCACTAGATCAAAGGAGACATTTCCAGCTGTCTTCTAATTCTGTCCTAGAAGCTGTGCCATAAATCACTTCCTATGATTGCTTTTTAGGGCTACTTTTATTGTCATCCAGAGCAACCAAGGGGAACCAAACCACAAGTGATACTCCTTTCTTGGAGGCATCATGTTCTCCTTGACACAAACACACCCCACTTGCTTTCTGAACACACCTCCTGTGCTTTAGCACCTGATTTGCTTGTTCTAGAAAAGTATTCAATCATGCCCAAGTTCATTCTTTTCTGTCTACTCTCCGATTTGCACAGAAATTTCTTAATTCAGTACCTGCCAGGCCCTTTTGCTTTGAACTTCTTTCTTTAGGTACCTCCTCCTCTGCACTCCACCATTTCAAAGCATACTCAATGACCATGTGTTCATAGCATATCCAAATCTGCCTTTTCCTGACCAGATGTCAGTAGCTGTCAGACGCTTCAGTGAAAAGTGCTATGCATGAGGGAAAAACATATTGTGCACAGTCAGGTTGATGACTAAATCTTGATGAACTCAGTAAGCCGTGCCCATGCGAGCCCTGAGGATTAGAAAAAGTTAATAGAGAGTCTCTGCACCAAAGCTCATTAAATTTGGTTTCTTATTGATTTGCGTTTGGAGGTTCACTGGTTTTTGACACAGTTGATGAGTGTTTAAGGCACTACTCCAATAAGGATTTTCTGAAGCTGAAGGAGATGGGACTTTATGTGCTGCCTTTCCTCAAAAATAGCACTATGAAGGTTTCTCTCCGGTAACCAGCCATGGACTTGTATGAAAGAAATTGGTAAGAAATTTAGCTTTGGAGATCACCACCAAATTTTGTTGAAATTGGCCAATGAACTCAAAAGCTATTTGGATGAGATTCACACAGAGAGACCGGCAGTCTCTGAATAAATCCGAAAAGCTTCACTTGAGTCTGGTGCTGCCTCCTTCCAAGCGCTCTCAGCTCCACGCCCGGAGCACAAGGCTGAAGTCAGAAAACACCTCGCTGGCCAAAGGCTCATCAGAAGCACAGCAAGGAGCCTCTGAACCGAGACGTCAAACACCCCGTTTTTTTGGAAGCCAACTGGAATCTATCCGTAACTATTTTATCTACTTTGAAATATCAGCTTTCCATTTAAACTAGATGAAACAGCCGAGCACAAGGTCATTATTTCTGTTCGATCTGTCAGCATCCGTGTGTCATCATCAAGGAATTTCAGTGCCAGACACCAAACACTGCTTCACTTTCTCTGCTCTCACAGACTTCTAAGCAGCAGCCAAAGAGGAGGAGTGTATCTTGTTTTCTGGTAAGTTTTTCCTGTAACTTTACACGAGAGGTTTTCTTGATTTGATAAACTGATCAAAAGCAATACAACAAAACCCAGACAATTGATCTTGCTTGCAAAAGTCAAAAGTGATCACATTTGCTTGCAATATGTACATCATGCGGAGAGCAGTAGACATCCATGAGAAATGTTGAACTAACCTTTAGCCCTAATGCAGATCAACTAAAGAAAGAATAGACACCCGCAGGCCATACCAGTACCTCATCTATCATCAAAACAAGTGTTATTTTGGGGTGGTTGTCAGGTCCTTTGTAGATCTAAATGTATTTCTCGGAGATGAAAAGTTTGGATTTTGAGAGGCTCTAAGGAAAATGTTTCTTTGGGCTTCTGGCTCCATTTCCTGAGGTCATGGGAAGACATCCAAATCTTAACATTCAGGAAGAAAGAAGGTTCCCGTCTGAAAACCTGATCCTCTTGAATTCAGCAGACACACATGCGCAGATATCTAGGGACCAGCAATTTGTCACTACCTCGTAGCACAAAGGAAACCGTAACCACCAAAAAATGAAGATGCACGCTGTCCTGCCGCTGCTCGGCCTTGCAGGAACGCCACGCTTGCTTTTCCCTGGAAGGATGTAACCCACCGCCTGGCACAAACGGCCAGAGGGTCATGGGAAACTCTCCCCTATTTACCACATCATAGTGGACACTGAAAACTTTCTCCCCTATCAACTTTCACTGATAAAGACAGACCAGGTTGCACGTTTTTAGCGGACTGTGGATTATAGACCACAGACAGTGTTCATCCACCCCCCCCAGGGGCATCACGTTGGTGTACGCCCAGCAGAGGCGGAGATGTCTGGATCTCAAAAAACTCTCAGTCCAGAGATCATTCATAGCCCAGAAAAAGAGAAGAGCTGTAAAATAAGCTGACCTGAACACAATCCTCTTGATTCTCTCTTTCACTTCTTGTTTGGTCAGATAAGAATCCAGCGGGAATTCAAGGTGAGGAGTTGAGCTAAACTGTACCACTCCCACACGGACCTAAAAGAAAAGGTTAAAGATCACGAAAGGTGCCTGTGAGAGTTTTACACTTTTGATCAATTTACAGATTTGGGAGCACTATATTGTATTGAGATAAATGCCGTTTTTGCATGTTGAGCCACTGGCAACCTGAATGAACTTCAAAAAAAGAGATAAAGGGCATAAACCACAGCATTACCTATACAGACTATAAACAAGGCAAAAAAGTTCATCTGCAAACACCGGGAGCCTCTGCTGCAGTTACAGGCAGCTCAAGATCTATATTTATCCACCCAGAGCAGCTAGTAGCCTCAAGGATGGTAAGTTTATAAATAACACCTTTTATACCAAGCCATTTATACACCATGCAGGCAATCTCTCCATGACTAAAAGCGGCTCCCTCCGGCATTGAGCCCAGTAGGCAACACAAACCAATTATTTTTCCATTACCCCCTCTAAAACCATTTTCTATAGTTGAAAATGCCTGAAAATGCAAACAGGCTAAATTGTCTGTTTTGGGCAATACATCCAGAATATTTCACTGAAACCTTACAAGAAGTTTTATGGAATGTGACAACTTTGAAGGTGAAAAGGCTACTGATTTTCAGTCCAGTCCATGTCAGGATTAAGAGAAAGACTAGGGGAAGGATGGTATTTGAAAAAAACAACGCACCAAATCTGCAAATATTAAATGTTCAAATTCTTTTCCCTAAGCCTACATTGCAGTTGGTTCCTAGATGCAAGTCTCTACTTTCAGTCAGTTTAGCATGAGCCACAAAAAGGGAATGCCCGCCTAGCCTGAGCCACCCGGCATCTCTCAAAGCCTCGGACATGCACTGCGACTCCTCACCACCACTGCCCAGGCTGCGGAAAGCTTCTTGTGCTGCGTGGCTGTAAGCTGGGATCTGAAGGGTGAAAGATTTCTTATGAGAAAATGAGGGAGGGGAATGGCGATTTCAGCTTCCAAAGGACCCTGTAACAGGGGCAGAGCAGCAGCTTTCGATTTTAGGACATGGAGCAGTGGCGGTAGTTGGTCTGGAGGAGGTTTTTAGGTACAAGCCTAAGCATCGCTGTCATGGGAACCAGGAGCAAACGCCAGACCTGTCCCCACTCCTCTGCTCCCAGACCGCTCTGGAGAAACAGACATGAAGCGGGGGTCCTCAAAGCCCCAGCAGGCCCAGACCCACTCTCTGTCCTGCCTCAGGTTCCTCTTCCTGCTACACAGAGACCTTGTGTCCCTGCCACATCCTTCCCAAAGACCTGACATTTTTTTGGAAAGGCTCCGGCAGGGCATGAAGTACAGCAACCATCCCAGCCCGCTCCAAGGCCCCTGGCTAGGGATAGTGCGATGTGGGACTGGATGTGCAGCTGGAACTGCAGCTGGGTCTGTCTTCAAATCCCTGCAGACAAACCCCGTGATGTGTCATTCAGAGGGGCCTCCAGGATGGCTCCAGGGAGCAGGTAAGACCTGGGGGAGCCCGGACTGTAGCAGTGCAGCTCCCATCCCTCCTTTCAGACACACAGCACCCAAAATTACACTTTGGTTTGAGACAAGGTCTGGAACAGGAATGGACAAGAACGAACTTGGCATAGCCACACCTGTCTGTTCATTTTACTGTGTTTTATACTGGGTATCTGTAAATACCAGCTGCTTGGAGTCTAGCTGGCAGTCCCAGCCGGGCAGCCCTCTGCTCTTCTCTGGTCAGCACCAGCACCGAGGGGCACTGCACCACTAGCAGGTGGGAAGTGCAATGACATCTTGGAGACCTACGGCAGCGTACAGATCCCCAAATGCCTCGCTATGCAGCTGGTGCCTTGCAATGAACTCCTTCCCTCCAGCCCTTTTGGCTTATTTTGGAATAGAGACCTTCTAGGAGAAGCAGGGCAAGCAGACTGTATCGTTTACATCAGTACAGAAAGGGGATTGACTTCCCAGAGACTAATTCTGCAAATTTCCAGGGAAAAACAACAAAAAGATCTAACCGTTTTAAACTATGAGCATCCGAACCAAAATTAAAATCGGTAAAAAAACCCAAATCATAATATCCTTAACCTGAAAGATTATAGAATAGAATATATATATAATATATATTCTGTCTTTTCTCAAGACCAAATGGAACAGCTTAATACCTGTGAAGAATCAAGAAGTGTCCTCCAACCCCACTGCTTCACAAAATTCCACTGCATCTTTCTGAATAAATACTCTGGCCCCACGACAGCTGCTAGGTTGAATTTTGCAATTTCACTCAGCACGTTATCACTGGCCTTTCCGCACATTGCCAACCCGCTTGAAACTAAAATGAGACATTCCTGACGCTCACCCTGTCTGGATGGATGTCCAAGGCATCACAGAGCTTGCCCGCGAAGAGCTTAGACCTTTCAAAGCTTCCTTTGCCAATGCTGTAGGAGCCGTCCAAGAGGAAAAGGACATCTAACGAAGCCGAGCACTGCATCACTAGGAGAAAAAGATAACACGCTGTGAAACTGCACTTTATTAGTCTCTCTCTCTCTGGAAGCAGACTGCCAACAGCAGAAAGCTCAGACAAATGGACTTGCCAAGGACGGACGGGGCAGCCCAGCGTTCACAACCCAAAGCCCACATGCACTCCTGCTCTGGCCTGCGGCATCACCAGTTCAGCCCTCACAGTCCACAAGACTTTCACCTGAGATTTCAGGTCCCCAGCCTGGCTTTAGCAGTTCAGTGGAAGCATGAGAGCAACAACTCCGATGAGTCGCTGCAGTGATACCATTAACTGCAGAGAGAGATGCTCTCCTGGTGAGGACGCAGGGAGAGGCGGCCATGCCCAGCGGGACCAGCAGCCTCTCCCAGCCCAACGCATGGACACGAATCTGGGAAGCATTTGCAAAGTGTACAGTCCCACAGAGCCAGATGTGTTTCATCTGCAGCATGTTTTTGGAAAACGCTCTTATTTTTCTCAACACAAACCCTCTGAACAGCTCCAAGGCACTGACAGAAACACATTTCACTAAAATCTGCCTTTTATCCCGTCTTTATGCGGGCACCCTGCCTGCATGAACACGACTGCTCCCAAGTACAAGTTCCTGAGGCCCCTATTGCTGCAGTGGAAGCCCATAATTTCACTGATGAAAATAAAGCAGTCTGCAGACTCTGAAGAGACGTTTTCAAAGCATTTACACAGAAATTTTAAAGTCACCTCTGCAGCATTTACCAGAACCAAATTCAAGGGAAACTGAATCCAGCGGCTCAGTACAGGGAGCAAGCACGCCAACCTTTTAAGAGCCCTTTTGGCCCATGCCCTTTCTCTATCTCCATTATCATCATCACCTTTCCATTATCACTACTTTTTTCCAAATCATTCCTGCTAGCAAAAACCTGAATTTATAATTAGGCTTTTCTAATAGAGATTATGAGGGATTGAAGGCTGTAAAGCATTCCCTTCTAGGTCACTGGTTCTTCTAATAGGGCAACCAGCCTTGCCCTGGAGCACCGCATGGGGATGAGCTGGAGCACGGCCTCCTTGCCAGCCCTGTCCTGGCTTGTCAGCCTTGCCCTCACAACTGATCTGAACGCAGAGATGCAACAACCTGGGTGCTCACCCGCAGCCCCTGACCCCAGCTGCCTGCCCAAGCACGCGCAGAGAAAACTGCTGTGCCCCCATCCCAGTGTGGGCTCGGCATGGAGAAATGGTCTTCAGGTTGCTCTGGAGTTCAGCGGTACGAGGAGCGGGGATCTCCGTATTGCAGCTGCACTGGTGCACAGCCACAGAAGAGACTCGTAAGCAGGATGCCTGCAGCCCACCAAAGGGCTCTTGGTGATGTGTGTCAGTGAGAAACATCCAAATACAGCACATCAGGGTGGAAAGTCTGAGCTGAACACATGGTGCTATGGGATGGGGCTGGAGGGCATGCCTGGCACAGGAAAAAATGTAGCTTATCACTTGACAGACAGACAACAGAAAATAAAGGCTAGCAGGAGAATGCATGATACAGTTTATAAGTCACTGATCACACGTATGTCAAAGAAGCTGTAGGTGAACATGGTCTGCTGGCCAGCCAGAGCCCAGTTGTCCCCACTCACAGCATTGTGGCTGGTGCTGGCTTTACAGCCTGAACAAATCAACCGCACGAGAGGTCTGATCGCAAATCAACTCTGTAATTAAACACGGCTCCTCAAATCAGGATTGCTTGAAACAGGCTCTGAAGGAACTGACAGAAACGCCAGCCGGCTGGCAAATAGCCAATTTGGGGAAAAACAGAGTAGGCTGGCATCCCAGAAGAGCTAATACAAATGAGGGGAAAAGCTGGGCTAGGGCAGAAGCAGCCACTACGGTGTGCCTGACAGAGCATTGCTGGGGACTTTACGGACTGAATGGGGTCCAATAAATAAAAAAAAAAAAAAAAAGTAAAAAACCAAGAAAAACAAAGAAAGAAGGAATTCAGAAAATAGAAAAGACTTTCTTTAAAAAACAAAACTTACACTGTCCAGCAGCTGAGATCTTGCTGATCATCTCCTGGTCAGCATGAATTTCTTGCATACCCAACACCAGCAAAACTATGGGATCAAACAGATAATTACCCATCAACACTAGAAACTGCCTTAAAAAAAAAAAAAAAAGACATGCAGTCTTTAATCTATAGCAGCAAAAATTCTGTTTTGCTGCATAGATTTCACACTTGCAAAAATAATTTGGTAACACAGCCCGGCAGGGTATCTATGGGAGGAAATTCCTTCTAGGCAGGACACAGAGAGCATGAAAAACGCCAAGGACCTGACTCCAGCCACGGGAGGACAGTCCCTCTGCTCACCACGTGCAGGGATGCAGCACGAGAACAGGAGTTAGACCAGGCTTAGGCTCCAAAGATTACAGTCATAAGCACTGGAGACACCAAATAATTGCACTGGAGAAATCTAGGAACTTTTAATATCATAATAGTAGCATCAGCTTTTTCAAAGAGACTTATCAAAGAGACCGTTCACATACAAATCAGTCACATGTGTTTGAATTGTCAGAAAAGCTGTTTCTCCAGGTACTATTTTCTCCCCTTCTGTGTGAAACCATGTTTCAGAGGTTTATCCATAAACCTCCTGGAGAGGCACCGATTCGGTTCTCGTTCCTGGGAACGAAAACTCCAGCCAGAGATGGGGAAGTATCCAAGACAGAAACTGCTGATGCAAAATGACGACTTTATACGTACCTTGGGGAAGCAGGAAAATGCAGGTGGACTCAAACGACAACAGACTCATGGTGACAAATCTGAAAGGAGAAAAAAAGGAGAGGAATATTAATCCAGTTCCTAAAGCTGGTTTCCTTACCTGCAGTTAACCATCTCCTTGCTGGTTATGTGATGAGTTCAGGAACATTTGGTCTGAGGGGCAAAAGCAACTCCTATCAGGGGGAGACGGGTGGGAAACATACAGAAGGAAAAAACATGAAAATGAGGGAATGATAGAAAAGAAGGTCTCCCTACATACTCATCTCCTTTCCTATCAAGACTGGAGAAAGCAGGCTTTGCAGGAGAGGGAGGGACTGCCCAACCTCCCTTCCTCTCCTCCCCTCCATGGCCACCCGGACCTCTACTCTCCTCCCTCCTTCTTCACTGCACCTCCCTCTCAAAGCTGAGTCCCACCAGGGCCCTGCTGCCCTTGGGGAGCCCCTCGGCTCCTCCGGGGGTTCACCAGGCACAGGGCAGAGCCACGTCCCCCCGACCCCACCATCGCCTGGGGCTCCGGCTGAGACATCCCTGTTGCAGAGCACAGCAGAGGGGGACCTGCTGCACCACGGCCAGCACTGCTGCCATCCTCATGGTCTTCAACAACACTCAACCACAGGCTCTTTCATGCCTTACATTTTCTGAGGACTGGCTTTCTGGGGAGATGTTTTCTATGTATAAGTGTCCAGCAAAGTCAGTTTTCTGCTCATTTTTCCTTTGAAATCAGAAAGGCTGCCATCACATTGTAGGAGGACTTCAGTGACACTTTCAAGCATGCCCAGATTTAAACCAAGCATGCCTGGTAGACGCCTTGGCTTTCCGTTTAAGTCACGTATATTTATTTTTCCTCCAGATTAAAAGCGCTGGATGCACTCACTAGAGCAAATCTGAGCAGATTTCAGGCTGGGTCTCTGCCTCTCTCATTGCAAAAACAGATTTTCATCACGCAGTTAAAGACGAGTAAGTGCATTTCTTGATAACCAGTTCTATTAACCTATTGTTTTCCCAAGCAAATAGAGAAGGCTTTTTCTCAGGAAAGAATTTTCTCTGCAGCAAATGGTATATTTAATAAGCAGCCAGGAAGAACTGATGTTTGTTAGTGAAATCCCCAAAAGAGGCTCCTTCCTATCACACCAGGTGCCAATTCTTTGAAAGCGTAATCTGGCAAACTTCATGCGTCAGGGCAGAGGGAGTCAGCAAACAGCTTCCCAGGGCCCCCACGCTGCCTGTCCCAGTCCAACCTTCCACTGCTGTCACCCTCATGCACCTCTGCATACTAGCTCCTAGGAAGGAACACATGTAGTCAGAGGAAGGAGCCGAGTGGTGGTGCCTCTCTCTGTCTTATTGTTCAACCTTAATGTTCAGCGCTGGCATCTCGCATCCTCAGTTTCCCCAATTTTTGAAATCGTGTGTCAGCATCCCTGTGTTTCCATAGGTGGGAAGACCCTCCTATGGGTCGTCCCAGGAGTCCAGGGGCATGTAACACTTTAAACCCCTGGACTTTGAACCCCAAGCTTTAGGCAGCAGAAACTTCTCCTCTGGGCAGGCTCTTCTCTTCAGAAGAGTGGGTCAGACACCTGAAGCAATGGGCTTGTCTTGTACCAGAGCATCAGTCTCTGACCCTTCCCTCTGCCAGGGCAACCTCTAGCATCCATCCCAGACACATCTGGGCAGAGCAAGGGCCCACACAGCTGCCTCCCCCTCACACTCTTCACACCAGACAAGGCACGATACCTGTAGCAGGTCATGCTCAGTTACCTGCACAGGTCCACAATGGAGAGGGGATTAAGTTAAGTGTCATAGGGATTATAGACACAATAATGCCCTGGGTCTTGCAGTTCTTTACCCAGTACCAGGTGCTTTACGAGCATCACCCTTCAACGCATCCTCCCAACACCCCCACCAGACTGCCACTGCCAAATTAACAGATCCCAAGCTTGCTTAAGCAAAGGGAGGTAAACACAAAACATGCCTTCATCAAGCAAGCCCTTGTGTCCGTCAGTAGCTTCAAGCCCTGGCACATGCCACAGAGGTAAGGTCATCCTTTTGCCATGCCCCGAGGACACTCTTTCTAGGAGCTAATTTCAGAGCACACAACACCCAAAGGAGGTCAAGCCTCTGCTTGCAACCAGGTGCGACAAGTGTGGGGGGATTTCAGGTTGTTTTCATACAAAACATTGACAGGTAGAGATGTTTCTACAACTGGGTCTTATCTTGGGCTTAAATCAACTAATTTACAGGATGAATTCTTAATGCCTTTCAGCCCAGCTAGACTCTCGGCATCAGGAATTGAAAGAAAGCTTCATCATCACCTGCTGCTCATCAGCACTAGCCCAGGATTAGCAGCAGTCCAGGAACTTTAGACAGCAGCTTTGCTGGGGGTGGGGTGGTGAGTGAAGGACCTTTTCATTTTATCTTCCTGGTCATTAAGAAAGGGAATTTCAAAAACATCTGCATTAGTACCGAATCAAAAATTATCTTTTTTTTTTTAACCACACTCAGTCAAAACTCATATTTTTTGTACCTGGATTCTCACTTGGCCACATAAATATGACGACAACTTATGCAAAGCTAAGTAAGAGTGTAACCCTGCGTACCTTATTTGGAGGAGTGAGACAGGAGAGGGGGGAGAGAGGTAGAGGGGGGGAAAAAAGCTCTTCTTCACAAATATCTTCCCAACATGTCTCTCACCATCTGCAAAATATCTGAGCTTGCTTATTCTTACTAATGAGACAGAACCAACCTGAGATCTGAAAACACAGTGAACCCAGCACCACCGGCCACCGTGGTCACCTGGATGTGGAACCAGGTCCAACAGCACAGCTGCACCTACAACGGGGCAAGCGCCTGGCTGAGAAGGGATCCAAAAAATACTGTGGGCTGGTGTCTCCGTAAGAAAGGGAAAAGGCTTGCAGCTGATGTCATGTACCTTGCTAAACTTGCCTGGCACGCAACGCCACCATGAGATGCTGTCCTGTGCATATCCACGTGAACAACCCCATTTCTACAGACTGTAACCAGAACAGCGAATACCATGTGCACTACTTTGGGGCAAATGTTACTCTTGTACTGGGACAAGTAGAAGATACTTAAAAGTACCAGCCAGCTGCTTTAATTAATTACCACCTCTTCTCATCTCGGAGACCTGGCTTGCAACAAAAGGCATCTCCAGCTCATTTTTCAAACTGTCCCCCTTTTATTTAATAGCAAGGGAGAAAGCAGAAAAGATGATGCTGTGTATTCATTAGAGCATATTCTAAACAAGCCAAGCAACCCCCTGCCACTGCAGTTATCTCTCTGGTTCCCTTCAGCGCTGCTCTGTCTGCTGGGGAGGACATGGCACCAGCTTGCCAAGAGGAGCCCACTGCTAGGGGCTCGTCTGACATCTACGTGTAGGGAGGGAAGAGAGGAGGCCAGTTTTGCTGGCCCTCTTTCAGTCTCCCTCGGCCTGTTTTCCGTAAGTAAATTTTACTTTTTTCTTCTTGCCCAGGTTTGGAGGCAGCGGGCCACCTCCATTGGGAACTCCAGGCGTCCCTTCTGCCTGGCCACGGGCACTGCCCCAGCTGAGGGCAGCTACCAGTGGGAGGAGGAAGACGATGCAGAAACGTTTAACTTCTGCTTAAATATCACAAATTTCAGTCTAAAAACTTTTGACAACTTTTTTCTCCAAGTGATAAACAAGATTAAATATCCGTAAGGCACTCTGCAAAACCAGCTTGTTTATTCACCCCCCCTGGTTCTGCAGCGAGGAACGGTTTTGACAGGCTCTTTTCCCCCATGCAGTAAGGGCTCCTGTACACAGAGACCTTGATCTTGCAGCCCTGCTCACACGGGGCACTGTCAAACCAACACACTGCAGGTCAGGTCCTTTACGACCCACGAGCTACAGAAAGAGAGACACTTTCCTGACCCAAGAGCTTGTGCTAAACTTATTGCGTAGTTTGTTTTGACAGAAGTGCTCATGCTACTGACTTTGCCTGTGACTACAACAGCGGGAATGTTTCCATGAATGCCTCCTCTTTTTTATCCTTTGCTGGATGCCACATGCAAGACCACCCGAGGGAGCCAGAGCCTGCGCCTCAGCACTGCAAGCACTCGGCGCTCGCTCGCAGCAGCAGGCAGCCAGCGCGGATGCTGGGAAGAAATGCTTTGTGCAGCGGCTGAGAAAGGGGGTACAGAGATCTCTGGGAACTTGGTGTCTTAGGACAAACCAACAGCAGCATAAGAAAATAAACACGCAAACAATATAATTATATTGGGGTTGCAGAAGAACGCAGATAACTTGGTCACATACCCTGGTGGGAACTACTAATTGAAGGCTATGGGTTTCCGTGTGATTACTGTAACTGTGCAAATCTGACCTGCATTGCCTCGCGCCAGCCAGAAACATCCACACCTGAGGTTGATCAACTACTGATCTACCTGCACCATGAGCAGGTGTGAATGGGTCCCAAAGAATGAGGTGGGAGAGGATCACGATCCCTGCACCCTTGGAGCAAGAAGCTTTCTTGTGCATACCAGCAAGACGACATCTCTCTGCTGTATTCCTTAGATGCACCACCATGCCACACAGACACCTTTGTCCAAAAGCTTCCCAGAGGGACAGGAAGACCTTAGGTTTGTCACCTCATCTCACAAGACAAAAAACTCTCTGTTATTTTACTTGCTGGCATCACCGTCCCAAGAGCCTCCCCCACAGGCAGAACACAGAGGAGATGTGCTCCTGGCAGCGCTGAAGGGGAGCTGGCTGCCCGTGGCAGAAGCAAACCATTGGCCAGAGAGCATCAAGCTGGTCGCTAACGAAGCCAGGCCTCAAAGCAGTGGCACCTGCTGGCTGGCTTAGAAGGACAAACCACAAGCAGCAATAAGGCCTTAAAGATTGCTATGACAAACCTTCCTCTTGAGGAAACAAAATTCTGGTCTGTCCTTGCCCAACACCCGATACTGCAGAAGAGGAGGAATTCTGCCTTTGAAAGCCAGTCAGTTGCAAAGATTACCTACAGCGGAGGCTGGAGGGAAGAAGAAAAAAAATCATTTTTTGTCATCTCTGGTATTCAATTTAGCTCCGAGAATGTCCTCACCTCAGCATGCACGACGCCAAGATGTTCCTGATCATCACGTACCCAGCCCCTTTTAAAAAACTAACCCAAATTCACTTTATCCTCCTGCTGTATCTCTGTGAGTCCCACGGATAAGCCACAGCCTGGGAATATTTCTCCAGGGCACCACTCCTGCAGACACATACAAGCTGCCGCCTGCAAGCATTTTCAGGACAGAGGTGACAGAGGTCTGTGGGCCCTTCCTAAAGAAGCTTTAGAAAGTGGGAATCTTCCACATTTTTTCCTGCAGAACTGGGATAGGGTCAAAAAAAATTTTTTTTTTTTTTTTTTTTTAAGTCATTCCATCTACTTAACCCTCTTAGACTCTTCCTAGAAGACCCAGACATCTTCAGGACCACACACTGAAGATGACGTGGTTAACCACCCCAGCACGCAGAACGCGAGGTGTGGGTCAGCACACGCAGCCTCTCCAGCACAGCCCTCTCTGAAGAAAGCGGGAAAATGTGGTTGTATGTGGGACTTCTCCTGGTGATGCCTCATCTTCACTATGCAATATAAATAAACAAAATAGAAGTCAACTTAGCAGAAGCCCCCATGAAATCATTTTCACAATTTCCAGGTCACATTTTAATGTCTGTTCCCATTTTACCAGATAACCTGGAAGCAGGGTCCTGCTGCCTCCCCGTTTCCTTTCCACTCCAGGCCATTGGGGAAGCATCTTCATCCCTCTTTAACATACACGGAAACCAAGATACAGAGAGACAGTGACTTGCTCAGAGGTGCGTGAATTTGTAGCACAACTGGGAACCAGAGGGGGAGTGCTGCTTTAGCCACTAGACCACGTCAGGACAAGCCGCTGTCGTGTGTACTCAAAGACAGGAGCTACTCTAATTTCCTTAATGAAGTACAAGTGTCTGGGCATATCCCAGGTATCATTCAGTTCTTGCTTGATCAAGACTTGATCAAGTCGTCTTTGCGTCTTCCGCAGAAAGGTTTTTCACTAAGGACGTGAGACACAACGTGTCTGAAAGCCTGCCCTGGCAAGTTCAGCACTTTCCCCTGGCTGCACCCCAAAACTGCCAGAAACAAGTCAATTACAGCATTACAGCACGGGCTAGGTCCGGTTTCCTGGGTGGCGGGTTTTTTGCTGTTTTAATAACCAAATCCCCTTTACTGAGTACAGGAGCACAGCTTACGCTCTCGGGGCACCGTGCCACCGGACCAAAGGCAAAACACACGGGGGCTGGGGCTCACCCTGCCCCCGCTGCCAGCTCTTCCTCTTGACACGGGACGGGACCTCGGCTGAGCCGCGGGGCTGTTGGGTGCCTTCGGCCGTCACCTCCCTCGGTCCCGGCCGGCACACGGG
>VYZW01007595.1:3506-15320 GCA_013401315.1 Balaeniceps rex | reverse complement strand
CTTGCTGCAGTGAAAATAATTGGTATGAAAACAAACTTTATGTGAATAAATAAACAAATTCCTAGCTCTGTGTTTTCATAAAGATACTAATGATGATAATGCCAGGTAGAACAATATAAGTCATGCAGGTAGAGTTCCTAGATGGAATCATTAAATTATTAGCATTATTAAAATGTGAACATAATAAAGCACCTTCCTGACTTACAGCTACTATGGCCACCAAGCTGGTAGTGCAGGTCTTGATTGTGAACATATAAATGAGCTCAGCTTTAACTACCATGATGCTGAAATGCATAGATAATAAATATAATAAATTTCTAAGAAAAAAAAAATGAGGAGATATATGTACAGTGTATGGTGTACGGGTACTAGGTGGTGCTACTTTGTGGTTTCTGTCCTAACACTTTCCCAGTACTTTAACCCCTAGTGACAAGAGTTAAAAGATTTTCTTTGTATTTAGAACTGAAAATGTACACTCATGCCATTGTATAGTGACTAGAAGTGTGTGCTGACTGTAAATAAGGAGCACTGAGAGTAACCTTTAAATGTGGACATACTAAATTTACTCTTTGAATAGGTGGACGAGAAATAGTTTACTATTAGTAAACATACATATATTTTTCATTATGTTTGTAGTGCTGAAGTGAATTATTTATCAGATTATTTTTGTAATAACACAGATAAAATTATACTATCATCCTATTTAATATTTCATGCAGATCGCTGCATAGATTAAAATACTGCTGAAGTTCAGAGAGCCAGCATGCTACCGTTTCATTATACATTCTACAAACAAATAAGGATGTAGGCTTACCATCAAGAACTGTGTTCACTTAAGTTGAATACGCAAAGCAAGTCTCGGATGTTAGCACACCAACAGACAGAAATAAAACTCCCAAATTAGGTAACCATTAAAATGTATATCAATGCAAATAAAGTATAGGGAAATTTAAATTCACTCTTAAGATGCCCCATATTTTGTTGTAGTATTTAATTTCAGTCAACAGCATTGCAAGTAGCTGGGTGTATGATAATGGGTTGTTCTGCTGTGCAAGCTAGAACAGTAAAACACTTTTGAATTACACTTAGCAAACAGGAAAATGTCTGCTTCTTGAGTGCTGTAGCACGCAGGGATACTGCAGTGTCATATAAAAAAGTCTTTGCCAGCTAGCGTTTTTAGATGGGCTACTAAAGTGGTCTTAACCAGGAATTAAATATATATGTCCATTACCTGCACTAGCTTTGTAATGGGTAGTAAACCTGTACTGGTAACCAGAGATAAGAAACAGCTGTTCTCAGCTTCTGGGCTTCTGTCAAACATGAAATTATTATTCTCTTAGCATAGCTGTAAAAAGTACCATGTATTTTGTCAACTCAAATTTATGCAAGGCTAGAATCATCCAGGAAAGCAAAAGTGTATTATAGAGAGCTTCACAGCAATTTCTTGAAGGAACACTAAATCCAATTATGCAGAACATCACAGAATTGTTTGTTATTCCTAAAGCATTTAGTTCTCATGAAAGCAAAGTATTTGTTCCTCTTCTAATGTATCAAGAACGCTATCGTATGTAAGATTCTGCAATAATAAGTTATGACTGCAAAGCTCTTACCCAGATTAATCCAGAAGCAACAGAAGAAATATACCTTTCAAAAAATATACAGCAATCCATTCTGTCCTTTAGGTATTTAATTAAAAACAAATCTTACAGTGGAAGAACTGTAGCTTGGTGGTATCCCCCTTGGGAATATTAATGATTGTTTGAGAGAGAAATATGTAAGAAGGTCAATTTTTAGTTAATATTGAAGGGTATTTTATTTTCAAAAATTATAATTTAGTATAATCCTATTCGAGTTAGTCGTCAGATAATACCAATTCCCATGGGTAAGAAACCTTATCATTGTCACTGAGTAGGAATTTTAAAACAATTTGATGGACCACATATTAACACACAGGTTAGCATTACTGAATGAAAACATACAAAGAAATCACAAAGCAATTGATAGCGTAAAATGAAATTGTATTTGTATTTGAAAATGCACACAGTTCTGTGCTTCTGTATGTGGTCATGGTACAGACTTCAGTGGCAGGGCAGTGAGCTATTTTTTCATGGGATCTAACACTAATTCAAATTCTGTGTTTCTTGCACACTTTGAGAGTTACTTGTTTTCATGGTTCATACCTTTGAAATTTAACTTCACCTTTCTTTTTTAAAGAATACAAAAAACTGTGTAAGTGATAGGAAAGCAATACACTCAGCTTAGCTATTATTTGGGGATTGAAGACAAGAGCAGGATCTACAGAGATGCTGTGGTAGGCTTTTCATAACTCCTTGGCCACCAGCAATCTAAAACAGGATTATCACGTTCATATTTCTTCCAAGCATATTCCCTTCCCTAGCTTCTCAGCATTGCTTAAAATGTATGTGAAACCCATTGCCCCACTCCCCAGCCTGCACCCTGTTCCCAGTTGCTTTTCCTTCTGCTTTTCAGACAATTTAGAATGGCTCCAGCTTCCTCCACTGCTGCTGGCTGCTTTATCTCCCCTCTGTGCGGTCCCTAGCCTCCTTTCAGCCCTTCTTCACGATTCATGTGCATGCGACTGTACCAAAATAGCAAGACTTCCCTATACAGCCATTTTTATAAGTATATTTCATCTCTTTCCTCCAACTCTTGTTGTCCGCACTCCAGTACATGGACGAGAGAGGGGCAGTATATTTCATTCTCCAGACTGACTTCTGTGAATCTGGTTAACAATTCTGGTACCAAACATATCAAATGTGTATATTGTTCATTTTTATTTGTATGGATTGTGATTTGTTGACTTTGTTAAAGTACCTGCAGCTTGGGAGTGGCGTTTTTAAAGTATCTATTTTGGATGAGAGAGGGAAAGAAAACACTAGGAGCCAAATGATCAAGCAGCTACTTATTAGTTGAGTCTCAGTAACAATTATTTTCCTTTGTGAACAGCAGGGGTCACTAAAAAGAAGGGTTACACTGGCTGAAGCAAACAGGGTTTTTTTTCCAACTAAGTCACTTTGCATATAAACAAATCACTATATTAAAGATGAAAATTCTTGGTTCTACTGATTTTGACAGGTAGGAAACTCTTAATAAAAAAAATATCTTTCTGATTATGGCCTAAACTATCCCTCTGCCTCTAATAAAACCTCTAACAAAAATTATTTACAATTGTTTTGCCTACAATGAGTTTTATATAAAAATTTGTTACCAAATATTTTCATTATATTGTAAGTTGATGTTGGTATTTAACACCGTGATAGCCAAGAGTAAGTAATGTCATTTCTTCTCTATTTCTTGTGATCACACTGTGATTTTCTTCATTATTTGCTGTTATTGGAAGTCAATAAAACACAATTAGTAATGTGGAGAAATAAAACTAAAATTGTTCTCCATTTAGAACAAGTCAACAAGAGAATAAACAAAATACTTAGATGGTCTCTCAGTGTAACTTCACTCAACATAAAATGTAAACAAGCACGTAATTCTGTTCCTGGAAGGAAATCGCTGACCACAGAAGGAAAGAAATTGAAGAAAACCCAGTCAAACACATTAGCAGGCGAAACCCTGTAAAAAAACCATGCCAGAAAGACAGGTTGCTTGCTCTGCTTCATATCTGTTTTGTAAGCTTAGTAGTCAAGGAGGTTTTTTTGTATTTATCTTTGCAGCTGAATGAGTTCAATTTCTCTCAGATTAGGACAGAAGTTTCAGAACAGCAGGTTAATCCTTCCTGCCTTCATGGGCAACTGAGCAAACAGACCTGTATCAGCGTGGCCAAGTGTAAAATTGTAATTCTAGAGATTAACGTTGTCTTTCCTGTTTGCTTTGAACTGGACTTCCATGTTTCTCTTCTAGGTATGTTTGTACCTATGAATGTACCTGTGCAGTTATTTATTTATTTGTTTGTTTGTTGTTAACAGCTTCTGTCCAAGGCCCCTGGGAGAGGGCAATCTCACCAAACAAAGTGCCGTATTATATCAAGTGAGTATAAATAGTAATTCATTCTAGCTATTTACATTTGTCATTTACGAGGATAGTTGGTAATTTTCTTAGATTGTCGTGAACTGCTGCTATGGTGTCTAAATGGGAAGAACAAAAAGGAGTGAAGTGTGCACTAACTTTCACAGAAGTGTGCTAGTTATTTAAAAACACAGTAGGATGCATTGATTTGTAAGATGATGCTACTGTAAATCACCTGCAAACTAAGTAAAGCTTTGGGGTATCTGGATTATAGTTTAATTTGTACCATTGCTCACTGAAGACTATGTATGGCAGGTTTTGCAAAACCAAAAAAACCATTCTGAATTGCAGTTGTGAATGTGATACACTGTTTTTTTAACCTAGCAATGAACATACTTTATACTATGAATTCCTTTAGGGAGAGTACTTGGTAAAGTCTGTAGTTGAGGAATGACAAGGGACAAATTAGTCCCTATTGACTATTCTTTTAGAATTTAGTTCCCAAATTAAGCTAGTTTGCTTTAAGATATGTGTACGCATAACAAATTAGAGGAAAAATTTAAAAATCCACAATTTGTAAACACATGCTTCTAGTGCCCTAAACAGAGCACTACACATCAAATAAGAAAGAAGATTTAATACATTTTTTCCTTCTCTTTTAGTTCTTTATTATCTGCAATATGTGCTTTGAACTATTTATACATAACTTCTGAAGGAAACAGGGGATGCAATACCTGCGATAAAGACTGCAGTGCAAGTAACTGAAACATGAGTGTTGTTTAATACACACATTCACATGGTTCCTCCTTATATTCCCAAAACACTGCAAACTCAACTAGTGTCACTGAAGCCATCTGGTTGCAGATGGCTCTTGCAGTGGCATTTCAGTTGCAACTTTCACAACAAGCTGAACTGCTACAGCAGCTTTAGAACAAGCATTTGAGTTACACATGAAGAAAACGAAGTCTGTAGTGCAATACAGAGGTACTGTTATACCTGGCTAAGTTGGCTTACTGTTGCATTAAATTTGTCATTTTTCTGTTTGCATTTGGCTATGAATAATGAAGCAGTCACAAGGAAGGTGGAAATCTCTGTCAAGGAGGAGAGGGAGATGTATACAGGGGACAAATGCAAGTTGAGGCTCTGGCACGTCAGAGCCAGTATATGGCATACTATGAAGGAAAAGATCCCCCTTTTCTCTTTTCCATTCTATGACTTGCCTTTATGGGGAGAGATGCCTCAGCAATTCTTTATAGAATCTTTATAGAATGCTTTGGGTTGGAAGGGACCTTTAGAGGTCATCTAGTCCAACCCCCCTGCAGTGAGCAGGGACATCATCAACTAGATCAGGTTGCTCAGAGCCCCGTCCAACCTGACCTTAATGGTTTCCAGGGACGGGGCCTCCACTACCTCTCTGGGCAACCTGTTCCAGTGCTTCACCATCCTCATTGTAAAAAATTTCTTCCTTATATCTAGCCTAAATCTACCCTCCTTTAGTTTAAAACCATTACCCCTTGTCCTGTCACAACAGGCCTTGCTAAAAAGACTCTCCCCATCTTTTCTGTAGGCCCCCTTTACGTACTGAAAGGCTGCAATAAGCTCTCCCCGCAGCCTTCTCTTCTCCAGGCTGAATGACCCCAACTCTCTCAGCCTGTCCTCGTAGGAGAGGTGCTCCAGCCCTCGGATCATTTTTGTGGCCCTCTTCTGGACTCGCTCCAACAGCTCCATGTCCTTCTTGTGCTGAGGGCTCCAGAGCTGGACGCAGTACTCCAGGTGAGGTCTCACCAGAGCAGAGTAGAGGGGCAGAATCACCTCCCTCGACCTGCTGGCCACGCTTCTTGAGCTGCAGCCCAGGATACGGTTGGCCTTCGGGGCTGCAAGCGCACACTGCTGGCTCATGTCCAGCTTTTCATCCATCAGTACCCCCAGGTCCTCCTCCGCAGGGCTGCTCTCAATCCCCTCATCTCCCAGCCTGTATTGATAGTGGGGGTTGCCCCGACCCATGTGCAGGACCTTGCACTTGGCCTTGTTGAACCTCATGAGGTTTGCACAGGCCCACCTCTCCAGCCTGTCCAGGTCCGTTTGGATGACATCCTGTCCCTCAGGCGTGTCAACTGCACCACTCAGCTTGGTGTCATCTGCAAACTTGTTGAGGCGAGATGTAGGCACAAGATGCGTTTCATGCTGTGCTTTCCAGCTCTCTCTGTGCTACTCACATCCAGCAGCCATGGGTAACTGTTGATTCTTCATGCTAAAATGGTCAGTGGTGCTCTTGCTTATTCTTTGCTAGTTTTTGATGTCAACTTTCTATTTCATCTTCTGTTCTAGGCCATTTACAAATTCAAAGGAACAAGTTTGTTTTATTTCATTCACTTTGGAAAATATCTTCATAGTCATAAAGAGTTGTAGCATTACTAGCTTAATTAAAATTTAAATTCAGCCACATCTTTTATAGAAAAACTTGCTGTCCTTGAGATGTAAAACAAACTGGTCAAGTTTTCATGAGTCTTAGCGAGCTGTTACATCTATTCCCTTCTCCAGATGTTCTCAGTCATTTGTCTTCTCATTCATTCTCATCACTCTTATTTCATATTTACACTCAACTAATTGTCTGTTTTCAGTACCATTTTGGCTTTAAATTTAGCATATTCTTTCTTTATTCTTTGACCTATTACTTTTCTATCAATTGTTAATGTTCTAAAAGAGCTTCCATGAAGACTGAGCAGCTATAGATAGCGTTCTCTTAATGTTTACATAGTTTTCTTTCTGTCATCGATACAGCATATTGGTGCTGGCCTCCTTTGTTAACCAGATTTGCTACATGTTTTATTGTTTTTCATTTTATCTGGTTTTCCCTTGATGCTTAACTGTTTTATCTCATCATTTTCACATTTGCAATGACATAGCATTTGATAAATCCATAAATCAGGCGATACTTAGTGCTAAATCTTCAGCAGCGATGTTTACTTACTGCTAGGTATCTTCAAGCCTTGTGATTTTCCTGGTTAAAATTTCATTTTTATGCAGTTGATTAATCTGTAGCAACTAGTTGCCTCTAAAGGTATCACTTCAATAATTCCTTCTTGAGATTATTCACGCCAGTATTTTTTTTTTCCAAATTGTATTGGTGTAGGCATGATTGCCATGGAAAATATAATCATCAACAGTGTACAACCTGTTTCAGCTATTCCCAGTTGCTGCTATTTTGTAGTTTCTTGGCCTGTCAGCCTCATGAAAATGGCGGTCTAATGGTCTTGCACGAGCTGCTGCATTCCGGTGGATGTCCTTCCACCTTTTTATGTGCTTCCCTCTTTATGGAGATGACAACCTAGGCCAACAGTTCAGCCTCACCTCTTTCTTCCCCAGTGAACTGAGAAATCAAATTTTTGTGTTCTAGGACAGCAGAAGTGTCTTGGGTTCCCAAGCAGCAAGTAGGCATTCCTGCCCAGGTACTGAACACTTGCCCAGTGCACAAGGTGCGACTGAGTTAAACTCTCCCTTTTGCCTCTGAATTAAAACATGTAAAATTGCTTGAAAACACAATTTTCTGACCCTTTTCTTTTTGATCTTTTTTCTCCCTCGATACATTCCTTGTGTCTAGTACAGGATTTAAAGGTTTTATTAGATTAAAAAAGGACGGGAATATAAAAGAAAAGGTTTTCAGTTTAATCTGTCCTGTTCTTTGAAGGCCTTGATCCTACTCTTACTGGACTGCAACCCAGAAAATGGAAAGGCAGAAGCAGGCACAGGCACGTCTGTACTCTTTAACAATGTTTTAGGTATTCATTAAAATTTCTAAATTTAAGATTTTAGGAGACAAAGCAGGCAATTACTGTACATCAGAAATCTGAAAAGCAAATGGAAATAATGCACAGCACAAAAACTGCTGAATACGTATCAAAAGATAAAAAAAAGTCTCAAATTCTAAAAAAGACAGATAATGAAGGTGGGGAGGCTGGAGATTTTAACATAGTAATTCAGGTTGGATCACATCTTAGCAGAGCTCACCCCATGATGAAAGGGATCTCATGTGTGCATGCACATACACGCATATTCTTATCTTCCAATCAAACAGCTAGAGGAGCTGCTCCAAAGCAGCGATAGACAGCAAAATCAAATGTCTACTTTGGATTTTGCAACACCAGAAGAAGCATTCAGTCATGCTGCACAGCCCAATTCCTCTTCAGTGTTCAACCTCCTGGGGCATGAGGGGACATTAAGCAGCTATACTCTGAATCATGTTTGCATCTCTCCTATGTATGGCTTACCCTGTGCCCAGCAAACATGTCCATTACACAGTGCCAGGAGATCTCTGTTGCCTCGGAATAAGGAGGAGGAGTTGGACTGAAGTCTGCAACATATTTTCTCTCTAAAAAAAAAAAAATCAGGAGTCCTGCCATCATGATGTGTTGAAATTTAGTAGTTGTGACTTCTATATTTGTACTAATCTTCAACATTAGTCTTCCTCTGTATAACTGACTTGCCAGTTAATAGCGTCTGTCTTCTTACCCTCTTGCTGTGCCCATTCTTTTGAAGGATTTAAAATGCTTCTGCAAAAATGCAGTAGTCTTTCATCTCAGTACTTCCCACAAAGGAAGCCTTCCAAGTTATTTTCCAGCCAAGCTTATTTTCTTATACAGATTATAGCAGTTCACTGAACTTTGTCCTGCTGAGGACAAAGCTGGATTCTCAGGAGCATAGATTTGACTCCTTGAGAAGATCCATATGAGCCTATCCATATAAATTAGCTATGCAGTGAGCTAACTCCAAGGACCATGCATCTCCACTTTCTTCCTCTCTTTCACATTGTAGTTTCCTATGAGAGTATTTGACTTGCATTAAATGTATCAGCTTGTGCCATTTTTTTTAGCTTTAGATTCTACCGTCTTTCCATACTTCACAGTGGAGATCTAGGGGGCTAGTTTCTATAAACCTACTTCTTTGTTGTCTTAATTTTTAATCTCCCTTTTAATTGTTGTTTAACCATGCAAAATTGCAACACAGAAAAAAGCTAAGAGCTCTGAGTTTTCATTGTAAAATCAAACAGTCTAAAGCCATGATTCTTTTACTTTTGTTCAACTTAGAGACACGATAAATGAATCTATCTGAATTAAATTCTACTAAGATAAAGCAAAGAGTTGCTGTTCTGGTAAAATCACTTGGGTTAATTGTTTGTTCTGCAGAATGTAGATAAGTACAAGACACAAAAGCAAGTAGGAAATATCTGTCAGATGGAGCAGAGAGAGACATGGAGAACCATAAATAAATAATGTATGATTATGTATATGTAGTGAGTGAAGCTGTGAGCAAGCTATGAAAACCATGTGTATGGTTGACAGTTAACCTATCTACCAACTACCAAAAAAGTATTATTTTGGCTTCTTAAAAGCACAGTTGTTATGATCTTTTCCTGTCTTTCAGTTCTGAACTCTCCATACCAAAACTGAAACTCTTCAGAAGGAAAGAAAAGCTATAATACTTTTTGGTCTGCCTTTATGTGATGTAAATTACCATGCTGTCTAGCATAAAAACCTAAATTAAATATCTGATATTTCTTAGAGGTTTGTCCAAGTGCAGAGTTTTTCTTTATCATTTGTAGGGCTGTGAAGCCTCAGTTCCAAAACTTGTCACAAAAATTTGAACTCAGAGTGTAAATAAATGAGGAATCTTGAGCCTTAACTGCCTTTAAAATGAGAGCGGAGGTTATAAACAGATGTGTTCCCTCTGACTGAGCAGGAGCACTCCAGGAAGATACCGTGGGTCTGCTCTTCGTTACCATCTGTCAGCAGGGAGTTACTGCCCTCACAGGCGAAGTAACTTAAGGGGATTTAATTTGTTTTGAAATGAATTATAAATACTCAGCAGCAATTTTATCATATCCTAGCTGGGGCAGGGGCTGGCGACAGGGCTGTAGCCTCTTGTTAGGGGCAGTAACTGATGGAAACCATGTACTTTCCCACCGTAACAGCGTGTAACACAGTGCCTGCTGTGAAGGGCAGAGAGCATCTTCCTTGGGCACTTACACAACACTTGCAGAACTTGGTCCTCTTGATATGTCAGTGCTCATATTGAAATGGATAGTAAATTTCTTAAGCTTTGTCATCAAACTCATTCAGTATAAATTTCGCAAAGAGTGTATAGTGGTAAGCATTACAGAGAGATTTAAAAGTGCAGGGATAACTTTCATGCAGGTGAAATCTTAAAATGTGTTATGCAGGTAATGTTGTTTGCTCAGTTTACTAATCAGCTGGGTAAGAGAATGTTAGATGGAATCTGGCTTTCCTGTTTTCCTAATTAAAAGGAATATATCAACATTTTAAATCCATTAAATCCAACTACTCCTTGTTTTCCAGCTCTGGAGTTAGGAGAGTAATAAATGAACTATTTTTATAGGCAGTAATGTGAAAAGTAAACTTCTGATACTGCACAAGGAGTTCATATATTTATAGAGTAATAGAATATAATTAACATAACCTTCAATATTTTACTTTTATTGTAGCTGAAATTGTTATATATATTGTAAGCTGAATGTGATTTTTGCTTGAATTTTACTTTTTACTTCATTTCTATTAGCTCCATTTTACTTCAGTTCTTAAATGTAGCTTGACTGTGTCACACATCATCAAGAATAAAAAATTAACATAGCCAATATAATTTTTACAAAGTTGAATGACATATATACAATATGGTCCTATTTTATAGAGTATATGCCAGATCTTCCATAAAAAAGTAGATTTTACAGCTGCTCCTGATAGCTAAAATTTATTGCCATATACTTCAATCCCATGTTTTAAACATTGTGTGCTTAATGAGAAGTATTCAAAAATAGGAATTATGTTTGATTTCCACTGGAATGCTTTGAACTTGAAAAGATTAGACATATTAAGGGAAAAAATACAAAGATTTGCCTGCCAGACTTTTCTTTTTTTAAAGATCAATTACATACTTAATTTAGATGACAAAGAGAAGACAGCTTCTGACAACTGTCCAACGAAATCTTCAAGGAAGTGGGGAACAGTATCTCAGGTTTTTTACATATTCTTGTTATACCAAGAAGTCTCATAATGCCTTTGTTTCCTCCAAAGACTGACAGCTTCTCCAAAGCAGCGCTTGCCACATCCATTGTCTGCATTGCCCTTGGTTCAGTGTCTCTTCTGATTCAGCTAGTTCACAAATAAGCAGACAAACTATTTCCCCATTCCACATGAGAAAAATTTCATCCATATAATGAGAGTGTCAGCATTAAATTGATCCCTGTTCACCTACTGCACCTTTTTTTGTCTTTTTCATGATCTTATCTAATGTAAGGCATGACTATAATTAACATTTGTGCATTTTAAGATATGTTTCAACACCAATGAAAAAAGTAGTGGATATGGACATGTGCAATTTACATCACCAGCTCTATTTGCTATGGATGCACAGACTTTGGTAGACTGTGTAATGCTCTCGTATTGACATCTAGGGCAATGCAACAATCAAGACAAGACTGAGAATGCAAGAATTGAACATATCAGCTGGGCTGCTTCTGTTTCTCTAAGTGGCCTGTCTGCCAGGGCAAGGTCAGATTTTTTTCCCGGATTGACTTTTTTCCCAAAATGAACTCACTGAAGCTGCTGAATCTCTCTTGCATTTGTTCCTTCTCTGACCTTCTAAGATGCCAGTGCTCCTACAGACTGCAATAAGTTCCTATTTTTCAGAATATTCTCCACCTGTCTTGGCACATTTCTTGTCCTGAGCGATTTGTTTAGTCTTTACTTACTGAATCATGGCTATGGATTATTTGACCCTTTTTCTCCTTACTTAATCCCTTTCAATTATTTCCTTTTTTTTTTT
>VYZW01007583.1:2066-24836 GCA_013401315.1 Balaeniceps rex | reverse complement strand
GAAAATTAACTCTATCCCAGCCAAAACCAGCACACAAGTCATTCCCCTTTATGTTCTAGCACACCTAATGATACCAAAGACACTTCAAATGAGAAAGTGCACATTCTAAAAAACTCAACCTACAGGAACTTGATATTGATTTTCTTTATTTTAAAAAAGCTGACAAGGGTAAAAAGCTCTTTGCAGTTAGCACTTTAATACATTTAATTAGTGTATCACTGCATATTTATTGAACAATTGTTGCTTAAAGCCAAAAAATAAAGTCATTTAAATGAAATAATGGAAACAGAAAGTCCAGCATTTAGAATCTTCTAACGGAAAATCCAGTATTTAGAGTCATCTTTTCCTCTGGTACACAAAGATGAAGCAAATGGGGTTTGCACATGTGATTTATGCAGTAAACAAGGAAATGAAATGCTTTCCCAGTTCAAAGCACCATTCCGGCCACTCCTGCAGCCATGCCTCCCGTGCACTGCCTCTAACAGGAATTGCCCCATGGCTGCACGCAGTTCAGTGATCCACTTACCACCATTTCTTCCTCAATTCTCATCTGCGTGTCATTGCACAAAGAGATAACATGGAACAACATATGCTCCACGGCTCATGGCAATTACTGACCTCACTCTGATCGCAAGAGCAGATACCCATTTCTTTCACTGGGGACTTAGCACTTGTAAATACCTTTAAAAAAAAACTAACAACAACAAAAACTCACAAAAGCCCCCCAAAATTGGATCTTGATATGAAAAAGGTGCCAGGAAAATGAAAAATAAAAAAAATCACCAATCAAATAAAAAAGCATACAAGTATACAGTGGATACTAGAATTGTATCATGATCTACTTTAAAAAATCTCTTTTTATAGCAGAAGTGGCCATTATGGACAGGCAAGAGAATTGAGCCTGCTACTAATATCAAGCACATTCTTCCCATGTTCCCTGAACTGTAACAGTAAGATTTTCTTCTCTTCTGTTTCAGGGAAAACTCGTAACAGACAGCACTGCTGCCAGCATGGCCCCTTTCCACATATTCACGCTCTGTTGTTACTGAACACTGGCAATGAACACTGATGACTTGAGAGCACTTATACTTACAAAACACAAAGAAATCTAATTACAATATATATTTACAAGAGCAGATGGGAAATTATTGTACCTTTCATACGTACTGACAGTTCTGACCATTTTTATAGATCACATCAGTACTGAGGGGAAGCTATCAATGAAAAGTGTGTAAATAAGGTCTAAAGAATATCATGCTAAACTATACATGCAAAGTTAATCATAGGTATTTTTCAAACTTTAAAAACCTCATATTGAATACATATTGAAAATGAACATAAAAAAGCAAAATGCATTATTGGGTGTACTAGAAAGGAAGTTCATCATGACCCTTCCCTTAAATCATTCATTCGTCATAGTGATCAACCTTTTCAGTGCAGGGCTTTTTCTTACCTTCCCAAAGAAAGGGCAATTTTCTTTCTCAGAGAAAGGAGCAATTTTCTTTAGAGCAACAAAAACTACTTCCTTCCTGATTAAACATTTATCTCTTATTTTCCACCCCCATCCAGAGAAGGGTTAAATTAAACCTAGCATTCAATCCAGAGCACACCGCTAGGTCCTGAACTTCCAAAGTTACCTTGAGGATTAAATGCTGAAGCCAACAGGAGATGTTACTGGCTTCAGAAGGGCTCTACAGAATACAAATATCCATTCCTGAAGAATCTGCTAGGGAATCCCGCAGGCAATAGGTCCTTCAGTTGATCATCAGTTTCAAATCAAAAATCTGACCTTTTCTACATAATACGCTAGAAGCATATGGGAGGTTTAGAATGATTTCTCAAAGTGTTCAATCCAACTGCATTTGAAGTCAGTTGGAAATTATTTCAGTAAGAAATGGATTAGAGCCAAAAAACTGATTATTAGCACTGAGAAGTGCTGACGTGTGATCACACTTGATGCCTCATGCTATTCTCTATATTTTGGTTTTGTATTTACCTAAACAAATCCCCTCTTAGCTTTTAACCCTGGCTGCTTTCCTCTCTCACATGGTGATGCCTAAATCCTTATGCCTCCTCTTGGTCAGCGCGTGCCTAAAGCTGAATAAAAAATGGGCTCTGACACCTCGGAAAGCAGCAAGATGGAGAAATCGGAGGGAAAGTGGGAGAAATATTAAACATTCTCCCTCCTACCCCATATTTCTCCTTTAACGGGTACAGGAATGATAAAGCTTGACCTAAAGGAGGCCTACAGGAACAAGCTACTGTGCTTCAGGCTCTCCTCCCAGGGACCAGCAGAGCCTAGCCCAGGCACAGGACAAGGTTCAGCTCCCTACAGCAAGCCAGGAGCCACTCCACAGCCTCTGTCCCTGCACCGTGCTGGTGGGCTAGCAGCATAAAAGCCCCATGAGATCTGGGCAGGGGCTGGTGGCTAGAATGAAGATCAAAAACGTGCTTCTGCAGTGCAAAATAAATGGATAAAATAAATAAGTAGATGATCTTCTGCCCACGACTTCAAGCAGTCACCTGTTCTGTGCTCCACGGCCATTCAGCACTGCAGGCACAGCATGGATCATGGCCACTGGAGGTCTCCTGTTAGAAAAATGCAGGTTTCTGCCTCAAGAGCTAACAAAGCTACCTTTATCTGAAAACAAGACACGTCCATTACTAGACGTAAAACATTATTTGCACAGATGCACATACACACGCTCGTACGCTGGTTAGTTTTATTTATAGTGCTACAACTATGTACGCCACCAAGTTTCTTACCACTCTTTTCCTTTCGGTTCTGGTTAAGACACAAGGCTACAAGAAGTCTACACATTAGCTGATATCCTCAATTTATTTTCCATCTTTTTGTAAAGTAAAATGTTGTCTTCTGAAAATACCTACAAAAACTAGGCTCACAAACAGCCAGCGTTTTAAAATATTCAGACTATGAAACATCTAAACAGTCTGGAAGATTTGAGTTGCAACTTAAATCTTCGTTACTTCATCTGAACTAAATTTCTTTCACTGTCTAGAAAAAGGCTACAGACTCCTAAAAACTCAGACTTGTGCAACATTATGGTCATGTAAGCCAATATTTTGCACAACAAGAGGGGAGAACTACGTATTACCAAGTTGATTTGTTTGCCTAAAGTAGCCATAAAAGAACTGTCTCTTGGGCACACATGTAATTCTTCCTCAGTCGGTTTATTTTAGCACTGTGATAAGCACCATACCAGCGGCAATACTGTGGTACAGAACATGATGAAAATACCGTCATGGCTTACTGTGCTCTGGGCCAGTTCTCAAAAAATTGCAGTCACCACGGGAATAGAGTGAAAGCCTAAAGCAACAGAAAATGAAAGGGGAAAAAGTCCTCAGTGCCTGCTCCCTTAAGGAAGTAACATGAACAAGAGCTAAAAAAAACCCTGAATTAAACACCCTTCTGGTTCATCAGAGAAACTCAAAGGTTGTCTGGGCAGGAGTATTCCTCCCTCCCTACGTTCCCTCCTCCCCTCTATTTGTATATTCACCATACTAAGCTTTTCTGTCCAGAGAGATTGTTTAGTATTTTCTGCAACAAAAAATAAAAATAAAGGGGTTTGTAATCTTCCTACTTACAAGTTGTGCACTACATTCCCATCGATCTGTCCTACAGCTCACAGATTTACAAGTAAGGAGGTGAAGTCATTGCTGCTGATGGAATATGTCTCTAGTAAAAACATAACTAGAAATAAAACATCACAGAAAACAGGTTTGCCTTTTTTTAAAATTATTACTTAATACACGGAGATATAAAATGAATGGACAAGTACTAAAAAATTGAATGTGGGAAAAGTAAATGGTCAAAACAGTCCTTATAGACACCACTGAAAGTTCACCTCTTAAACATAAAAGTGGTTTCCTCAGAGATGAAGAGTTCAGCATGTGCCTTCAGTTTCAGCAGACGGAGGACTGTGAACTTCCTTGGTAAAAGCAATCCGTACAACAGCGTCCCTTTGAAGGATCCGTATGCATCAGAGCTGCAGAAGCCAGGTTAACCAAGGTCTCCACTTCATTACCAAATTGGCCATATATCACAATATTGAAAAAATGTATGCAGAAAGTTCTGCAATCCTTCATTTTAGAGCATAATACAAGTCCCCACCACTGTCACATAACACTTCCAATAAATATTAATAGATTAATCTCTCTTGTGGCACCTTCGTGATGGAAATTAGCACCATGCTTCCTATTTCAGCCAGGAAACGAAGACACTTTGAGGCTGGTTTGAGAAACTAGATTGAGACCATTTTGAGAAACTGTGTTTGAGAAACTGAGTTCGAGAAGCTGAGATTGAGAATTTCACTTACTCCTGGTGAAGGTGAGTTCAGTACATTGCCTGTAACTCACCCCTGTGCATTTATGAATTCTCAGGAGAGCCCCCTGAGAATTTGGGGCTCTCCAGTTCTGAAAACTACAGCCACCGTACTTTGGTATTTGTTTTTTCAACCTCGGAGGTGCTTTCCTAAACTTAATGTAAGTGAATCATTACAAAGCAGTTCCCAGTGAACTACACAAACATTTCCAACAGGATGCCAACACGGACAGGTATCTGCTGCTTGGCAGTGGAGGTTTATATCTGCTGCTCACTTCCTCAATCTCATCCTTCCCCATGCCAATTTTGGACACTACCAGCTCAGTGCCCCAAGGCTCTTCAGACTATTTAAAACAAGCGCCAGCAGAATAACATTTTGCAGAAATGCCAGTCTGTGTCCCCAGCTGACAATCCTGCTTGTTTCCCCACCAGCCTGCCTAGCAGATATATGATATAGCATCAGCCTACGACTTTTATTCATCTGCATGTCATTTTTCTTCAGAAACATGCATGAACAAGGAATCTACTCCCTGTAAAAAAACCACAGAGGTTGTGTTTAACAGGAATACAACAGAAGCCCACTGTTCTTTAACAGGACGATAGAGGCATGTGTCCCATTGCTCTTACACGAGCTCTGCCAAACTGTTTTGGGGACAAGGGATAAAAGCCTCCCACCACTCATTCAACTTCCCACTTGCATACCAATTTTCATGCGTAAGCACAAGAAGTTAACCTCTGCGACCCTGTACTACAGTGATGCCATTCAAATTCATGGGAGATAAACAACTTTGTTCCAGATAAATGCAAATTTCACAACTGCTTCAAGTTTTGCAGGTTCTTTTAAAACAAAAGGTAACTTATTATAACTAAATATTCTAAATACTGTAACAGAGGACCTTAGCACAAAGAAAACTTGTATAAATGTTGATATAAAAAGGCAAACTAGTTGCATTCCTAAAAATTACCTTAAATAAACCTGTAGTAAACAAATATTGGTGTCTAATGAGGGTAAGATCAGTGATATAATTATGACATCAGTATATCAGAACTCAGAGAGTGCTCTACAGATTTTAAAATATTTAGCTTCTTTCACCCCACACAAATAGTCTTTTTCCAAAGAACACTAGTATGGAATTTAAAGACTACTTTCAAAAGTAGGATTACTGTACATTTTGCGAAAGTGCACACTTTTAAAATTACTCCAGTGGGAGTCAATGTGAAGCATGGGGTAGAATCAGGGTTTGCATGTGAGGAAGCACACAGGGGGCAAGGAATCCATCTTCCTTTCACCTGGCAGCAGCCAGAAGCTTCATTTTGAGAAGTAAAAATTTCTCAAAATATCAAAAACCCAGACATGCTACTTTGCATGTTGTGATTATATTTTACAGATCGAAAGTTCACCACAATAATCGCATTTAAAACTTAATGTAACCATTCCAGAGGCTTCATAGACTCCCAAAAATGGAAGACTCCCTGATACTCAAATTATTCTGTAAGCAGACGCTACTGCAGGACACCACTTACAAATTTGTGTCACTGTGGATAGGATCTGCATACTCACGTTACCAATTTAAGAAAAAGGTGCACATAAAGAGATAGTGCTGCTGATATCATTTATTCATTTTCACTTCACTTGCAAGTAGACCTGTGTAAACTGCACCAGAACTGTTAATGTCTGTTCGAGACTTCGAACCATATGGGTCTCTCTCACCATATGGGAATACAGGGGTCTGAGCTCCCCACTACCAAAGAAAGCTTCTATGGTCCTACATTTACCCTGCTTGTGTGAATCTGGACAAATCTCTGAATATCTGAGTCTTTGCTCTCCTGTAAAATGGGACTAAACTACCTGCCTTTCTCTCAGAAAAGATCATATTTGTTAGGGTCTGCAAATAGCTCCTTAAAATTTTTACATTTATTTGCAAATCTATTGTTCTAGCCATCAAAATTTCTAAAGTGAGATAAGAAGCTTAGTGGGTAGAAACAAGTGTAAAATGGAAGCAAAGACCAGATGGCACGGCCCCAACTTTGGCTTTTGCTACCTGCTGTTTGCCTTTTGGTCAACTGCTGGAGAAAATGCACATCATTTATGCTTTCATGCAAAACTGGAGGGGCAAAGATATTCACCTATAGATACCTCAGTTCTAAGCAGGGCACTGGTAAGATTTAAAATTAGGCAACTGCTTAAAGGGTTATTAGAAGTGTCTCTCAGGTACTTTCTTTAGCTGTATACCCATTGCTGTCAACCTCTTCATACTTACTTACCTGCCTCTAACACCAAATTCTGAATACAGTTGAAAGTACATCTATTTGTAACACACACAAGTAAGAAAAGAGAGACATGCACGTGCGAGTAAAGTATACAGGATTAACACTGATCTCTCTCAGTCAGCAGTACTGTGATGGATTGAATGCTTTGGGTTGGAAGGGACCTTTAGAGGTCATCTAGTCCAACACCCCTGCAGTGACCAGGGACATCATCAACTAGNCCCCCGAAACCAGGGTCTATACACTCTAGAGAAGCTAAGTGGTTATATGCAGACTTTTATAGGAAGTAAAATGCAAGTTCAAAAATGCATAGTAAATAGCTAGTATGAAAACGTAAGCTTGCTACAGTGAAGGTTTCAATAAAAGAATTATTTGCTTGTTGGCTTCCTCTTCCCTTCCTTGAATACACAACACAGTATTTTGCCAGGTAAACTACGCATAATGTCATAAGGGACAAAGAAGCTGTGAAGTACCAGCTTTACATTTTGATGATTCCTTGCAATCAGATGACTTCTTACTGTAATTTTTTTTTTTAAAAAGGGAAGAAAAAGTCTGCAAGATTCGTGGAAACACAAGAAAGAAATCAGCAGCAGAGGCAGATAAAACCTGAGCTCTTCCAGGCTTCTGCTGTAGCTGCACCATCTTCCCTCTGCTCACTGCACTTTCCCAACTTCTGTGGCCCTGACGAGAAAAGAAATGCATTTAAATCAGAACACAGGCTAAAAAGAACAACGTCAGGAATAAAAGTTTGTCCAAAATGTTATCCAAAGAAGAGTCTGAAGTAAATTGTTCACAGTTTTTAGGAACCCCTGTGCAAAAGGCCTACCACAGATGCCGCTTTAAATCTGCAAGGAAGGCAGACTTCCCCATCCCAGCCACCAGAGGATGAGAGCATGGTGTGCACTAATTCTAGCACATTTCACATTTCAGATGTTATGTAGGTAACAACACCTACGGAAAAGCAGAAGAAAACACAGAAGTAATAGTGAAATGGTGGACAGCTAATCCAGTCATATAATCGGTTAATAAATTACAGGTGTAGAATTAATACCATACATAGCAATTACAATCTTGCTGCCAGAAAATCCTCCACATTAAGTACATCCCTGTTAACTGGTCTGAAGCTGACTATCACTAAACTAATAAGACCCCAGATGTTACCCTCCATTTAATCTACAGTTTCTACTGTATCCTTTCAGCAGCTTTTTGGTTTAAAAGCTACTCCAGACTCTACAGCAACAAGTTTATAGCTCATTTTCACTACTATATTTGGCAAACAAGAATTCTTAAACAAGCTACTAAATCCTGAGTTTCACTTTAAGGCACAGTTGTGTTTTATAGGTTAGTATTTTATGTTTAGTTGCTTACTTTGTCTATATTGATCAGTACATCTCATTCTAACTCAGAAGTTTAACATATCTGAACTGATTACTGCGCATCAGCAGCAACTCACTGCAACCAGCTGTTCAACTTCTGAGTTAACCTGTGAAATATCTTTGAAGACATATTCTGCATCAAAACCACTAATCTACATCAACCCATAACAAGATTAAAAATACATCAAAACAGAAATTCAAAATGTAATTAGGCTGAAGAGGCATACCTTCTCCCCCCACCCTCCCACCTGTATTCTCAGGAGCTGTCACAAATGACTATATGCAAAAAAGCTCTTTGCAAGTATGGATGCAGGAAATATTTATCCCTTGCAAACATGTGACAAAGCTCACATGTATACAAACCCTAAAGCATAAACAAATCCTCTGAGAAGCATGGTCACATCAGGGTTCCCTGACTTGCACATTTAACAACTGACAGAGGCAAGAGGATGAATGATTGTAGCACACTCCTCCTACAAAGGCTAAAATTTCTAAAAATTTCCTAAAAGTTTTTCTAAAAAGTTCCTAAAAATTTCAAAATACTGGGTGAGGTCTAGCCATGAAAAGAGAAAACTGAGTATCTATTTAAAGACAGAAGAAATTTGCTTCTGTCAATGGTGATTTCCGGAAAAAAAATTAGCATGAAGCAGAACAGCTTCCTAAATTTTGAGACACTGTTATTGGTTAACACAAGATACATCCAAAACATGTGCTAATTTTGACTACAGGATGAATGATATCTACCATGCTAAGAGAACTTCATATGCAGCATCTCCAGCAACTATTATTAAATATCACCACTAGTATGATTATAGAAAAACAGAATATGCAGGACACTAAATATTCCTTCTGTACTGCACTTTCTAGGACAAGCAATATATGATGGTATCACTACATCCATTTTCACAATCAACGTCAATTATGTTTGTTTTTCCTCTTCCCTCTTCCCCCTCCCCTTTGCTTTTTAATGGAAGCAACAGGAAGTTAAATATTTCACTTGCTTTCCTGAGAACAGCAGTTACAGGATACACAACAAAGCTAACGGAAAAATCTTACCAGCTCCACTCATTATTGCCATGGTATCAGTATTAACAGACATCACAGTGTCCTCAAATCATTAAACAGAGGGATCTTATCCTTGGAAGTTGAGATCCTTAAGGTAAAATATATGGAGTCGGAATCATCCACGGTCAAACAGCTGAGTATATACTTAAAACACAGGGGAAATACAACTGCTTGCAGTTCAGCTTCAATTTCTTTGTTGCGTTCATATTTCTACATTTAAAGCCTTTGGAAGCCTTCTCTACTTGGCCCTCAAAAGCATTTACCTGAGAAAAATAACTATCACCAGTTCAGGTAAAGATTCTTGTTTCAATAAATCATACCACAGAGAGAGCTTTGCTCTTAGTACTATTTAAGCCTCCTAGCAGCTTGAAGTAGTTGGGTCTTTGCAGCAAAGGGAAACAGGGAACATTTTATTTGTCTAGCACATAGCATGACCAAAAAAGCTCAAAAGAGGGTTGATTTTCTCTTTGCTAATAGTGAAGAAACCCACTACATTGCTTCTGCAAAGAAGAATATTGTCCTCAACAAACTGCTTGGAAGAGTTACCGACAGCCAAGTAACAAGTGGAGAAGGCTAAAACTAATTATGAGATAGTAATGACAATGTCTGAACATACAAAATAGGTGACATTTCCTTTTCATTTGTGAAGTTACAGTAACCCATAAATGTCCTTACCTTCTCTGAAGAGATCTGTTCAGCAATCCAAGATTCTTGTGTACTGTAACACCCCAATTATTTGCAAAGGCATCTATCACAGGAATGCAATGACCTCCTCTGAGGATGCTTACAATACGTGCTACAGACAGAAATTGCACTAAGGCAAGCCTAGCCACTTCATTAAACCATCATTATTAGGTGACTCCACTGCAGAATTGAGATTTGTAGAAAAAATTCACAACACACCTTACCCAAATGCCTTGCTAGGGTATTTTTCAGAACAGGACCTCAGCTCCATACTTGCTGAACCTGCAACCAGATCAAAGCCAAGAGGTTGGATGGCTCTGTGCATCTCCTTCATCTGACCTTTCAGGATTAAAAGCAATGTAGAGACCACAGCTTCCCAAGGCACGTCTGAGAGACATCCACAAAAAGTGCATGTAGGTATGCATTCAAGTTTCCACAAGTCATTGCAAGAGATGTTTATCTATGTTTATTAAGTATAGAGGCTGGTACTTAGAGGCTCAACAGTTGTATTGGGTTTCCATGGCAAGGGCCTGGGGAGGGGGAGGCTATAGGGGTGGCTTCTGTGCAAAGCTGTTAGAAGCTTCCCCTGTGTCCGATAGAGCCAATGCCAGCAAGTTCCAAGATGGACCCGCCACTGGCCAAGGCCGAGCCCATCAGCAATGGTGGTAGCGCCTCTGTGATAACATATTTAAGAAGAGTGAAAAAAACCTGTGGCACAAAAACAGCAGCCGCAGAGAGGAGTGAGAGAAGCAGCCCTGCAGGCACCAAGGCCAGTGAAGAAGCAGGGGGAGGAGGTGCTCCAGGCATCGGAGCAGAGATTCCCTTGCAGCCGTGGTGAAGACCGTGGTGAGGCAGGCTGTCCCTCTGCAGCCATGGAGGTCCAGACGGAGCGGATATCCACCTGCAGCCCATGGAGGACCCCACGCCAGAGCAGGCGGATGCCCAGAGGAGGCTGTGACCCCGTGGGAAGCCCACACTGGAGCAGGCTCCTGGCAGGACCTGTGACCCTCTCTAGAATAAGCCTTCTCCCAAGGCTCAGTTGCTAGTATTGCTTCTTAAAGTAGCTATGACCTTTCTTTGATGTCACCGGAGTTGCCTCTGTCTGGAAATTGTTTCCAGCTTTAAAATTGTACCTGTTCCTCCTCCCTCCATACACACACACACACTTTCTTTTGTTCATCTTGAGCCTTCTTTGGTGTGTTACTAAATATAGCAGAGCAATCAAAGAAAATGGAAAACAGTTTGAAATATGAGACTAACAGCATTATATAAATTTGAGTGTAATCTGTTAGAGTTACAAAGAAGAAAAATTCCCTAGCAGCAACAGTATTTTAGAGTCCAATAATCTTTTAGAGTGAGTGATCACTTTTTTAAAAGACTTTTGGACAATCACACCACTCAGCACACAAATTCATCTTTACTTGTGTTTCTTCCACAGAAAAGCAGCAAACTGACCATTCTCAAGATGACCCGCAAAATTAGGAAACCCCGATACAGGGTATTCAGAAATCTTAGCTGTCCTCCTGTGATTCTCTCACTCAGGAATCAAGCATGATCTCCTGGAAAAGCAAATCTCTCCTTGGATCTTATTTTGGCATAAAGACCTAGTATGTCATGATAGTTGATTTTACCTTGCAACCCCTACCCTCCTCAATAACTCTCTCTGGTAATCTCTAAAAAATGCTCAGCTGGTTGGAGCCCTGGTAAGTGCCAGTGCCATGACCACTTCTAGGGAAAGGATTAGAGGTAAACCTCTCACTGAAGTTTCTGAGAGTGTGGCCTGTAAACTGACTAAACAAAATCCAAATTAAGAATGCAAGGTTTCCTATCCAGGACTGTTTTAAAAGGTGCTGGACTGTTTGGTGTCAGCATCTTTATCTTCAGCATGGACTTGAGGATTCTAAGTACAGAAACCAACCCGGAACCCCTGTAATTACTAAAAAATTTAATAGTTTCCTGGAATTCTAAGTTGACGATTAGTCTTAGCAATATCCGCTAGCCAATTGAGTTTACAACAGAATATTTCTTATTTTCAGTTCTATTTTCTTTTCCTCCTACCCTCACACTATTTCATGAGGCTGTTGTTGCAGAATTGATGGAACTAAAGCAAATGTGCATTCCAGCTGGAAGCTTATAATCACAGCTTTCAAATGACATGCAGTGTTAATCTCCACTCACTCTAGATGCAGATGATATCAGCTAGAAGTATGTTCAAATTACAATGGCGAAAACATGAGGTAGTAGCCATACTGACCAATTTTGACATAAGAACATTTTCCAGTGTGTTTATAATTGATTTTCTGATATTTTGATTATTGAATTCTTCTCACAGATGTTCTCAGCTGCTTTTAGGAATACTGGAAGTCACATGTGCAATGCCATTTCTCAGAAAATAAGCAATAGCTACTTGAGCCCATGATACTTTATCAGCAACATTTCCTGTTTCTCCAGTCAAGGGGAGGTATAAAGGGAAATTACTGGAGCTAAGAAGGAAGATAATGAAATTTGGTTTTTGCTAACATCTCCTGTTAGCAGCTGCAGCTTCTCCTTCTCTTGGATGCAGAGAAGGGAAAGCACATACTACATTAGCAGTAGCAGCAAGGGACTCAACATTTGGCATACGTTAACGTAGCACAATGCGGTGCCAGGTAAAGATAGTCCAGAAACTCTGAACAGGACTCTTCTAGCAGAAATCAAAGGACTGCTTGGATCAAATCCAAGTTTCTACCACTGGCTTAAAATTAGCTATACCACTCGTCTGTCTAAGAAGATTCAAGTACCAGCAAACACTGAACGAAACAGGGAGCTGTTTTTGGAGTATACAAACTTTAACTGTGAGGTGGGTTTGCAACTGGAAAAGCTAAACACACTTCATCTTGTCATTTTAGTTTTTATCAAATTTTGTGTCTTTATAACACAAGGCTTAACTCACAATCAATATTCAAATTCTTTTCTTCCCCTTATCACTTTTTACAATAAATCACTCAATTGATTCAATTTTCTTTGGGGCTACAGTACTTCATTTAAAATGCCCTGAATAGTGAGTTTATGCATCATTGTGTTACGACTCCATAGTTAACCTGTACCATCTTCTCCACAGATTTAACTGGTCACCACACCAAGGCCTTTCAGTCAATCCCATCAGTACATATCTTGCCTAGCAAACAGAATTAACCACACCTATTGAGCTAAGAAAAAGGAGAAAATTACCTCATGAGAAATAATGATTCAATGAGATTAGTGTTGTCCTTTGACAAGAATTACACAGCAGATGCTGCCTTTTCTAACATGCAGCTTGGCCACAGTTCAGCTGGTCATGTCTCTGGTTCCCCATATGTTGTATTTTATTTTATGTTTTTGTTAAGGAGAGAGACTGACGAATACAGAGACTTGACCTGCACAACAGCAGGTCTGACCCCTCCAGTGGCTCTTTCCATCATGCCTTGCTCCCCACTGTGACAAAGAGGCCCCATTGTTATAAGAGAGAGGAGTCAAGTCGACTCTGGGAAAACAGGCTCTTAAAATTGCCCTGAAGGTAGGAGCTGAATTCCAGCCAGTCACTTTCACAGCTTGCCCCACTTGCAGGTGCAAATTTTAGTCATGTACTACTGCAGTAGATTGGATCACACAGAGAGGAACAGGTACACAGGAAGCTAAGTGAATTACCTCTTCAAAAAAAAGCTGAGGACTCACGTATTGCAAAACCATTGACCTTTCCCCCATGCTCATACCACACATTTCAACTCAGGAGACCACACAAGAAAACAGTGCAATAAATTGCAGCAATTGTATTCTTACCCTTCCATGAAACCACTTACAGAAAACAAGCGATAACACACCATTTTGTAAGAACTCATCCTAAAAGGTGCTGGAAGTTGCATACACCAAGCACATCAGGGTGAGCTGGTAGTCTGTTTCAGGCTTCTCCTTGTTCAGATGGATGACTTGTCTACAAGGCCACAGCCCATTCAAAAAATTAACACCACTTGTAAGACTTTCTAGGTCTGCCCACAAAGCAGCAATAGTATTTTCCCAGCTGTGTATGATCCCAGACAGGTATACACTCTCTTACAACTTGTATAGATCCCAAAGCCTTTGAAGCATGCCAACAAAATACTTCAGAGCTAACTGGTCACACTGACTGTAGTACATTTTGACACCTACACTAACAGCTAATTGAAACTGAACAGGTGAAGCAAGAAAAATCCGTCCCAAGGAGAATGCAGCTCTTGCAAATTAGCAAATGAGCATCAATGTGTCCCTTTCGAATCCCACACTCAATGGCTTGAGGTGGCACAGCGAGAAACACTGCCAGTAGAGAACTAATTAAAAGGAGCAGTAGGATATGACGCCAGAAAGATAAGATTTTTTTTTTCTTATCAAGAACACAAAACAAGAAACTTTCTTACAAGTCATCTAACCAACACTAAAGCATTGAATGCAAAAAATGCCAGTAACGCTGTCCTCTCGTAACTGTTCATACAATAAAATTCATAGTGTACAAAGCACCTAGTATCCAACAGGGGAAGGGAAAACCTCAACAGTCTAGCTATTTTAAAAAAAAAAAAAACTTAAAAAAATCCAAATTCACTAAGATAATTTCCATAATATCTATCTCTACACTTTTATGAACATGCCACATAAATTTAGGAAATTGGTTAAATGTAAAGTTCTGTAGTAAAAACAGCTGGTCCATTTGTTTCTTAATTGCGCAGACAAAATAAGTTGTATAGACAGAGTTTTCATAAAAAATGTCAATTCATCAAATATGAAGCTTTGAGAAAAGTGTCACTGACACCAGCTCTCTGTCAAAAACGGAGAGAAGATCCTGACATCTCATAAGATCAGGACATTCACTGAGAACACACAAGACTGAGGGGAAGTCCACATTTACCTGAATCAGACTGTTTCCCAAGAAAAGAAGACCCTAATTCACACTTTATTTGGTCATCTAGGATACATCTGATTATGAAGATGAGATTTCTCTCACCTTTGCTGGAGTTGTACCTAGTTTTTTAAATAAATTCATACATGCATGCATGTGTGTGCATGCATGTGTGCAAGTGACAGAAATGAAAGATAACAAAATCAATAGTATTAATACATCTATGTATGTCAATATATCCATATTTATGACAAACAATTAGGAAATGGGAAGAGACCTCATTTGATTTTGGGAGAGTGGGAAATTCAACCTAACCCCAAACCCAGTCCTGGGTCAGAGCATCAGGAAAACGTAGACAGAAATGAAAGATAACAAAATCAATAGTATTAATACATCTATGTATGTCAATATATCCATATTTATGACAAACAATTAGGAAATGGGAAGAGACCTCATTTGATTTTGGGAGAGTGGGAAATTCAACCTAACCCCAAACCCAGTCCTGGGTCAGAGCATCAGGAAAACGTATTGGTGCTATTCAGTCAAGGCTAAAATGTGCTGTCCTCCACACTTTGGGGGGGCAGGAGGAAACCAAACCCAAAACCTCCAGTTAATTCACTCAGGTTTACCATACAATTTGCATATTTTTAGCTAGCAGGCTTAACTATGACCCTTTGAAAAGATCGTGAATAAGTTGACAGAAGTTATAGAGGAAAACAATAAAAAGTTGCATCTGATAATCTGCTACGCTTCTTTAAAGCTTTAAAAGTAGTAAATTTTTTTTAAAATCCAGTGTCTGACCACAGCATTATATTCTCCATTCTCCTTTATTTCTTACTTTTCTTGCTTTATCTCAGTCATCTTCCCCGTTTCTTCTTTTCACCTTCTCCAAATAAGACTTACCAGTAAGCATCACTACAAATTGCTAAAAGGGGGCACTACAAAGGAAGCAGAAAAAATACAGGAACAAAAAGAGAAGCGAAGGTGACCAGCAGTAAGAGTAGACTATAGGTTTTTTTTTTAACTATTATGCTGTGNAGGTTTTTTCAAATTAATTCTTCAGTGTTTTGAAAGCAGCGGCTGATGTTGTACAATTCTACTTGCTTACTAGTTGCTACTGCTTATGGGTTTCTAACATGTTAAACCAGGCATAGAGTGATTTTAAATGGCAGATTCTGGTCCACAGCCAGCTCTCTACTTTGTCAAGGCTCCACCAATGGCTCAGATACGCAATGCCTCTTACCTTCTGCCAGGAAATCCTTCTCCTGCTCTCCCAGGGCTTTGGGAAGTAGCTGCAACGTGCTGCTCCAGTTCCCAATTGCTTGGAAAACGTGCAGTGCCTTTTGGCATTGCAGAGCTAGAGTCAGCGCACAGCAACTACTCCCTGATGCCTGACCTCATGGACGGTGAATTAATCAAGGCCTACCTTCAGTAGACTTAAATTAATTATGTAGTCCTTGTTAACTATGACATTCACAGAGTAAACATCTCTATGACCAAGTGAGTGTAATTCATAAAATGATTACAGATCACCAAAAGGACACAAAATTTTCACCAAAAGCATGTGAATGGAGCTTGTTTGGGAAGTTGGTCCTTGCAAGCAATCCATGTGCTGCACCCAGCCCTCGTGAAAGAAACATTCGTAATCTCTCTGCAAATCGCCTACTGGGAGAACTTGCATCAAAATAAATAATCTCTCTTCAGTTTTTTTAGGGACGTACGTCTAAACTTGACAAATTAGTTTGTATGCAAGGAGGAGGAGAGATGGGTCGGAGGAAGAGCAAGAGTGGGACAGGTTAAAAAATCTCAACTCGTGACAGATTGTACAATCAGTGGCCCCAACTTGAAAAGCCAACAGTAACATGCTGAATGAGGCAGCAGTGACTGAAAGAAGACGTATTCGCAATTGCAAAAAGCAAAGTCAGGATTAGCCCAGGCTATGAAACTGAGCCAGACATGTCATTAGTTCCCGCAACTGTATCAGGTATTATGTCACCCTGTGCAATGACTTTGAAAAGCAGGTGCTGTGTAGAGGGGTGCACTGAAGGGCGATGCAGAATACAAGAAACACAAATTTAAGCAAAAATCCTCACTGCCTGCACTGTTTAGCAGACGTGGTAAGGGAGGAATAAAGTAGCACAGGTTACAGAACCGTCCGTGGGGGATTCTCACTCAACTAGGTAATATTTACCTTTCATACAGAATGAGGATTAAGTAAGCATGGACCACAATATTTAAATTAGATAAACAAGAAGGAAGAAACAAGTAACATTACCGTTAGACATTCTGACCTAAGATCCACAAGCTGTGCGAAATGCATAGCACACATAAAACTTAGCATCCAGTAGCTCCACATTTTTACTTAACCTGGTCCATGTATCTTGAACCTGTCCTAGTACACATAAAACATTAATCATAATAATAAACCAATACTATACACACACACACACACATATGTAATGATAAACTAATAGTATAGTATTCAATATAGAAAGGCCATTGTTATCATGCAGCAGTTGCAACTTAATATTTTGACCTAGCTGTATCACAGAAGAAAATATATTCAAAAGAAAGTTTTCACACTTCAAAAATCCAGGGACCGAACAGTTTCTATAAGCATGTATATAAATCCCGTAAATTGAAAAGAACTGAGGAATGCCAGCTACCAATGGAAAAAATCTGTTACGGAATAAACTAACTCCACCAAAATTAACACCAGTGATGGTTATGTATAAAACACCATTCAGCCTTTCGTTCAGACATACTTTTTCCTTGTAATAAATGTGTACCTGCAGTCCTGATCATTCCTCTCTGATACAGCTCACAGAAAAGAGGGGGGCTCTGGTTAAATTTTAAATAAAAGCAAATATATAAATATTTAAATTAGATTTTTTTAAAAAATCAAAAACATTAGTCATAACAGATTATTACTCCTGACCTTCAAAAATAGCACAGCTTCAAGCACAGCAAAATCGGCATTTTGATCATTTATTCAAATTCTATCTTAATTAACAAATACTGTATGCTACAAATAAATGCTCTCACAGAAGAATGAAACAAGCTTTTGAGTTTGGTTCTAGAGAAGCAGTTAAATATATCATTCACACACAGCTGGGCTGACAGAAAAAAGCCACTGTAGCTTCCCGTTGGTCTCTCAATATACTATAACCATAAATACTGAAGATCCCTTCAATTTCTGATGGCAAACAGTAAAAATCTATTAAGGAAAAAGACCACAACAGATTTTCTCAGTCCTTTGTGTTATACTGTGGAATACTATTTTCCCATTCATTTGCTGATTTTCAGAAACATAGAAGCTAGACTATTAGGCTCAATCATGTTTAAGGATACACAGGTATGCAAACTCCCCATGGCACTCTGAAACTAAATCACAGGCAAAGGGAAAAAAAAACCAAACCAAACCAACAAACAAATCAAACCATGACCAACCACAAACCAAAGCATCCCAGGAAGCATTCCAGAAGATTTGATTCTTTATCCACAGATTGACCATAATGGAAAATACAGATCTTGCAATATTACATATGAATGGGAATATTTTGCCTTTTGTGAAGATATATTCAGCACGCAATTAAAAAAAAGACCAACAATTGAGAGTATCAAAAAAATGGAAAAGCCTAGAAGCAAATGCCTCTGGATTACTAAATGATACAAGTTAGGAATAAATTAGAGAACTGAGATTAATATAACAAGAGTCCATAAGATCTGGCCCAAGAATTATCCATAAAGCAAAGAGGTTAAGGCCCCATTCAGACTTGCTGAATTTCACTTGTACCATGCCACTCCATTTTCAAGCATTCAGTATGGCTTAAACCAATGGACCTGTCCCATTCCTAAAGACACATTTATCCTCTAAATATATCCCCCAGACACAGAACTGATACTGGAGTGGAAAAACTTCCAAGATATATTGTTTAACTGAAATAAGAATAATAATATGAATCTCACATTGAAAAAAATGTTCTATGGATTTTTTTTTTTGGCAGAACTTCCTCACTTCTGTACAATAAAAATGTAAACAGCTCTTAATATTCAAGCTACAATTACACCTTGAAACACGCTATTGTGACTGGAATGGAAACACATCAAGTTTGTACTTTGTAACTGGACTGCTGCCAGCCTGAAATGTCAGAAATGGCATAAATAGGACTAAAACCTTTATGGACAGCATTTTGTAGTCCCAAAGAAGGAATACCCATACAACGAAGCTGATAAGGAAACTCCTTCACAGAGGAAGGAGTCAGACAGCTCAAAGGTTTCTACACAAAAAAATTTCATCTTGTCCTTGTCCCCTGCATGTGCAGCAGCAACAAAGCAAGTCCTTGAGATCCCTGCTGCTCACCCCATGGAGCTACATGCAGCAACATATGGGAGCCCCAACCACACACAAACCTCTCCCCACGGACACCCCCATTACCTGCTACAGGTGTGCAGCCCATTATGCCATGTAACCCCATCAGCACCATTCCTAATCAACTGCATCCTTCTCCAAGCTACAGACAAAGCACCCTCCCCTGCCTCAAGCCAAGGAAGCAGCCATAGCAGAGGCCACCGAGGGGTGGCCTGTACTTCTGGTGGCACAGTCACAGGCCACCACTGTCACCCCTCCAGTAGAAGATGCTACTCCTCATCCTCTTCTCACTTGCATCAGCAGAGGGCTGTGCAAGCAGAAGAGTCCCTGCTAGTTGCCTGCTTGCTGCCTGTCCAAACGCCAAGACAACGATACGGAGTGGGTGTATGGGTGTGTATAAAGAGAGGAAAATACTTTCTGAAACACTGCCCAAGAATACCACAGATAGATAAAACTGATTCAAGACCAGACACGTCAAATGTTTTAAGACTTAAGTCACACATCAAAAGATAACGGGCAGGAAAGGTTTCCTTTTTAAACCGCCAGCTGGCTCTGGAGTCAAATAATTGAGCTGAAAATTTCTGATGATGATGATAGCAGCTTCTAGCCTTCAGGGATTTTCAGGACAATTTGAATACACTACCCCTAAATTAAAAAAAATAAAAGCATGGTCTTTAAAAAAAAAAGCTTAATGATTAAAAAAAAAAATACAGTAAAATACAGGTCCTTCCCACATATTGCCAAGGCAGACTTCAGCACAGAACTGCCATACACCTAGGAGGTGGGTAATGCTGAATAACGCTGCTTGGTGATGGATTTCTTCCCCAAAGTAAGATGAGTTCCATTAAAAATAAAAAATTCTCCACAAGTGATGCAGATGCTGCTTCTGCTTTTCTCCCCTCAGGCACATATGCCTTCTTTAAAATAAATAAATATATATTTAAAAATAAATAAGTGCACAAACAAATACATAAATGTTTTTACAGCTAAGTAATAAAATGCAGTCATTCCCATTTACCTAAAAACTTTTGCTGACACAAGCACATCCTCTGTGACCAGTAATTCAATCTTTAGTATTGTTATGTAGCATTCAGTGAAGCACTCAGCAGGAATCAGAAAAACCTTCATAATAATCCCGTCTATAAATTATGTTTCATGACAGATTGCATGTCCCCAGATTTCCCTCTCTTCATTTGAAATATGTGTGTTTACAGTCTCCCACGTAAATGATACACTTTACTTAGCTGTTTTATACAGGATAAAACAGGCTTATATGACTGAAAATGGCAGAAGCTAGGTATCTGCTCTTAAAATAATTACAAAAATTCATATCCTTAATGGGCTTGATTCTTTCCACCTAGTTCATAAGCAGAGTAAGACTTGTATCTCCAGAAACACTGATGGCCTATTCTCAGAACATTATTTATTGTTAAAAGGAATTTCCAACCCATTGCTGTCTCTTTCCTCCAAAATGCTTTCAAACATCACTTTGTTGTGATAAAAAAAAATAATACGAAGTTAGGACTGTCACACTTTTGTGACCCTTCTGCAAAGAAGAATTACCTACACTGAAAAATCTATTTCAGTAAATGTGAATACTTGAGACCTTTATATTTGTCCCCTCCTAAGCACAACAATTTTAGAAAACAACACACAGTCTTGTAAATTCCCTTTAAATTGATAATTCACTCTGTTTTACAGCAGTGGGACTGCCCTGGAAGAGAAAGCAATACAGCAGCACAGTCAGTACATGAGCCCAGAATTTCGCAGCTCTGATTTACTCTGCACTATGCGATCAGTGACAACCAGAGGTTCGCATTTAGAGGCAGAATTTAGCCCACAATATAAACTGCAAAGGTGAAAACATTTACAAAAATCCCTCGTCAGGCACACTTTACAGTAGCAGGGAAGGATCTTCAGCTCTAAATTGGTTGGGATTTCTGCTTGCTTATTTTCGCCCATAAAACCTGAAGCCAAACTGGCACTGCAGCCATTACAGGCATTGAAAACTGCTGCACAAGTATGCTGGATTCACGATAGCAACCAGGAAAAATGACAGGCAAAATAAACAATTCCACTTTAATATTTGCACTTTTTTTCTTTAAATTAATTGTCTTTAGTGGATAATCCTTCAAAATGTTAACCAACATAACGATGCCATTGTATTGAGTACACATACATAATTATTTAAGCAATTAAGTATCACCAAGCTGAGTTCAATACTCCATTTCCATTTGTGTTCTGTTCTAATGGGATGGGCACTAGAATTGAACTGAAAAGTAAACAAAATAAATGCCTACTAATTAAGGCTAAACTATGGATTGGAAGGGAATCCGGCACTAGGGAATCCAGCAAGTTACTTAAATGTTTTAGATGTAAAAACAACTTACCAAAAAAGGGAAAGCAATATGTACAGTTGGAGATACGGACTGTTTATGGTACTACTTTCATGTATGTTTCTGAACTTGTATATTTTTGTTATCATTTCATTCACAGAGCTAAAGAGGAAAAAAGCCATCTTTCTTCAGTTCTCCTCATCAGTTTCTGAAGTTTGTACAAGTCATTGAGGTGAACAATCTATATGATTGCTCAAGGAAAAGCTATTGTTGTAAATAATGGATGAAGAAACACTATTACAAAGTAGTCAACTTTTGTGAGGTTTGTCATTTTGGAATTTTTTTTTATTTGGTACCATTAAACACGTCAAATTTTAGATTCCACTATGTATTACATAATCTAATCCTTAATGTATTGTGCAGAGAAAATGAAGCACAACATAGGTTAGTGGCTTCTTATGACAATGGGATGGTTTGTAACTCCCTTTTTCCCTGATTGCAACTCAAAAATCATGGATAGACCTAGCAGCATCACCACAGGAAACTCCAGTTCGTTATCTGTTTGCACCAGGTATAAAATCAGCTTCATTATAGTACACAAAGCAAATAACCTCAGCGTTCTGAGTGCTTGCAAAGACTGTCTTTGTGAGAACTACGTAGCCTTGTACAAATTATTTATTTGGTCTGACAAGACCTCAGAGTTGTTACATAAAATTAACTTTCAAAGCTGATTGTGATGCTCATGTGATTTTGGTAGTGCATCCTCAGTCTCTTGGAAGAACAGTACTGAAGGTAATAGCTGTAACATTTAAACCAGCAGCTACTGTTCTTGCCCAAAATCCAAGACTCTCAGTACGTCTACACCACCAGAGCCAGATACAATATTCCAAACTTCGCCTCTGTTAACTTCAAAAGAGCAAGTTGGGAAACCACTTACAGTATATTTAAAAAACAAGATGAAGTCATGCCTGCGAGAAAATGGCCCTGGTCAGTGTAAGCATAACAAAATTATAAGAAAGCACATGTATTTGAGAGCAACTGCTTTTATGTACTGTGCATGTGCAGTTCCAGATTCCAAGCATGATTCACGAAATAAAGGTGACTCACATATAGCCCATGTACCTTACATACATCCTCAACCATATTGATTCCACTGACTGCATTGGGACCCCTCAGTTGGTTCCACTCACCTTAACACACTTTGGAAGATTTCTTGAAAAAGAGCTACCCATTTCTCCAAACTAAAATTTCTGTATATAAACTTCTGTCTTTGTTTCCCACCCCGAGGTTTTGAAGTGCTTCAACACCTGAAAACTGATCCATTTCCTGCAGGATGTTTTGCATTAAAGATCTGTTTCTAACTGATGTCACTTACTGGTTAAACAAATAAGAGTCGTACACACCTTAATCTAAATTTTAAAAAATTGTGTAAGCTTTGTGTA
>VYZW01007582.1:0-29976 GCA_013401315.1 Balaeniceps rex | reverse complement strand
GTGCTTAGTTGCCGACTGGGGCTAAACCACGACAGGCTGGTACAGCCCCTGCGCTGGCATCTGCAGGGGAAATTATACCCTGCCTCTGTAATCCATCCCACTGCTCCTCCGATCCATCCGACCACCACTCCACAGCCACCCTCCCCTACACAAATGGCACCAGCCTCACCCACACAAATTGAAAAACGGCATTGTCCACTCCCCTCCAGCCTTCCTGTTGTGCTGCTTATAAACCAAATGTCTGCCCTAAATAGGGCTCTGCATTTTACCTATCAGCTCCCCCTCCCTGGCAGGTCTCTAACATGTCACTCTTCAGTCCAGTTTACACTTATATATTGCCACTTTCTACCCATCAGCAGGAGACCATCTCCTTCAGTCACAATTAATGGCAAACAGGTATATTGAGAAGTTACTGTGACAGGCAGACAGCCTAAAACTCCTTCTTTCTCCTTTCTGGGACACCATAACCACAAGTTCATTTCCTTCAGACTTATTCTAGAAATTTTCCTTTGATATACTCCCCGGGATACCCTGCACAGACTCCCAGGCTTAACGCCGCGTGATTTATTTTCCCATTAACAGAACACACAGGGAGTCAGCCCATCCCACCCATGCTAGTAAAGGGGCTTGGGTCCTTCAGCTCTTTCTCTAAGCAGCATCCTCATTCTGAGCCATGGTCATCCATACCCCAAGGTGTGTCCCGATTACCCTATCCCAAAGGTTTTTCTAGATTATGGGGCTCCCTCTGATTCACCATCTTATTCACCATGTGCAATGAGTTTTTCAGTCGATGTGGCACAGTGTCATTCAACACAGAAGTACCTGGATGAGGCTGGGTCCTGTCAGTAGCAGAGATGAATTAGCACTGCACACCAGTGCCTTGCTGCTATACTTTGCCTTTCCCCTCTGATATATAAAGCTCCAGGCTATCAAAGCTATATTGCACCTAAAGTACCTCCGGTGGCTGCACTCAGGGCTGGATCATGCTGTGCAGCGGTACACTGTTTTCTGGTGGTTTACTCCACAAAAAAATTGCTCTTGACCTGCGTTAAAAAAAAATCAAAATAGCAAGGAATAATCACTATTTAGGCTTGTCAAAGGCCCAGTAGTATTTCCTCCTCTTAGCTGATTCTTGAGATGAAACTTGGATTAAAAAAAAAACCCAACTGTGGTAGGCATAATGTTTTTAGACGCTCTATTACCTCTTCATATTCTTTCTCACCAAGTTCTCATGGAAAATGTAAGTCTTTAGGCGCTCAAAATGCTTTCCAGCCAACGTTAGGAAAACAGCCTTTGCTGAGCTGCATTTTCTATAGCATTTGCATAAAAATACAGTTCAATTCTCGGTATATGCTGCAAAAATCGGACTCTTTTATTTCCATTAAGCTGGAAACTGTCCATATTGCCATATGTAGCTGTTTTATCTTTCCTCTTTCCTTTCTTATAAAGCACAATCCTTGATGCCAGCTTGCTTTATGTTTTTGCCATTCACAGGGAAGTAAAAAATAGCAGCACCATTTCTGAAGAGACAGCAGCAGAACAATAATTTTGCTTAAAATCCAGAACAGCAAAAATTCACCAAAACTAACCATTTAAACCACTCCATTGCAAAATCAAGGTTCAAACTCTGTGTTTTCCTAGAGACTGCTGGTCTGCAACCGAGCTCTTAAAATGTAAGCAATAGTTTCCCAATACCTCACAAAGCTGGGTGTTTATAATAAATACTTGATATGCAGTCATTTAACAAAACAGAGCTTCTGGTTTTCTGTGATACACGGTACTTAAAATTTGCACGACAGCAATGCACTTCTGGTAGCAAAGCGGAGTATCTGCAAACATTTGCAATAATCTAGTATAAAGTTGGCTCCCTTGCCGTTCAGGCTGATCTCATTCGTACAGACACAGACCATAGCATCAGCTTTATCGAAGTTACAGGAAGGATAAATTCAGCCCTTTTAGTTCATATTTACAGAGTCATACATTTTTTTATAGTTCTGCAGGCAGAGAGATTTCTGTTTAAAGCAGCATTTTTCTGGAGAAGGCTACAGCACCATCACATGATTTCAAGGTGTTTAGATATAAATGAAATAGAGCCAGGTAATTCAGAAGGTGGCCCCTTGTATTCTTCATTATGAGTGGGAGACGATGATACAGGCAGGTTTTGCAAAAAGGCTGAACTTGTGAGAAGAGTTGTTTTTACTAATTGCACTGATTTTGTGTGAAGCTTTACCATGAACAGACCATTACCGGCCCCTCAAAGAGTCCCAGTTTCCCTGCTTTTACACGTCTAATGGCACCTGCTGCTACTCAGGCAGCATTAGGTCTAGTCCCATGTCAGCCCTTATGTCTTGTTTGCACTAAAAATTAATTATTTAAGCCTTAAAAACATCCGACCTTTTGTTTCTTCGCTTTGACCACACTGTGACATTAGAGAGCAGAGCTCAGATGAAAACACTTTTGTTTGACTCATTTCATTAAAACACCCTTTCTCCATCTCACTTTTTTTTTTTGTTTTGGTTTTTTTGTTGGTGGTTTTTGGTCTTTTGTTTGTTGGGTTTTTTTTTTAGGGAGGCGGAGAGGTGCCTCCTGAACACGATCAAGTGTGACTGGAAAAAGCAGGGGCTCGGCATGGCACCGCGTGTGTGGTGATGCCGACTCCAGCAGCATCATACCGAGAAGCCAGAGAGGGCACCACTGCTTTGGAAGAGAGGAATGGTTGGAGGGGGAGGGAGGGAAAACGTTATTGCCTGAATAAGTCACCTCGAGTTAAAGCCTCTGGGTTGTGTAGAGCAGCCGAGGCTGGTGCTGTCACCCAGTGAGTAATAAAGGAGATGCAAGCTCCTGTCTGACCTTGGTTTTTATTTTTCCTTTCAGGGAGCTTACTCATCTTGGTAGCTCTTTGCAGCTCTTCCTTGTCACACACGCTGGGTGAGGGCTGTCTGTCCCAGAAAGGGAAACACCTTCCCAGCAAACGGGGAGGCAAAGCCAAGCCCAGAGGAGAGCAGTTTGGCCACGGTGTTTGTACTGAGATCTCCCCTCTCAAGGGCCTGTACGGGTCACTCCCTGCTCAGCAAACCCTCCCCTCCCAGACCTTCATCCGGGGACAGCCTCACACATGGGAGGCAGCGGGGAAACATAATCTTTACCTGTGCCAAATCTAAGCTCTTATTTGCCAGAGAAAGCAGCTATTTGCCCTCTCGGGCAATAAATGGCAATTAATTTTCTTGCTGCTCATCAGCAGGCACCTACTTTCTCTGTAGCCAGCCCTGCTTTTTAACATTTCTTACTGTTCATATAAGAATCAGCAATCCCACCCAGCGCTCACCCAGCTTCAGCGAATGCTGCTCAGATCCGGCAGCACGGTGCGGACAGGGAGCTGCAACCAACGCCATTTGGCTCCGCTCATTTTGGCATACCAGGGTCCTGTGGGCAAGGTCCCCGCTGCTAGTACATATTCTCATTAAAAAAAATTAAAAATAAGTGAAACAGCATCCAAACTACAAAGCTTCCCACGGAGGCACTGCCAGCGCTCCTCATGGCCAAGCTGGGCAGAGGAGCAAGGACCTCCCTGCAGCAGCAAAGGCACCGAGACAGCCAGGGGCTGGATGAGGTGGATTTCCCTGAACAATAATAGGTGAGAATGGAGACTTGTAGAAAGGAAAAAAAAAAAAAAACAAACAGAAACAGGACCAAGAATAAACTATAGGAGGGAAGCTGTATGGCAGTAAGAAGAATTAAACTGAAATCTTGTCTCACTAATGCCATCATTCTTTCTGCCTCTTCCAACAACTATCAGTTATCACATCCTCTTGCTGACGTCACATCTTCAGCTGCATCATCTTCCAGCAAACTCTCACGTTGTTAACTACTGGAAACAATCCCATCCCAGTCAAACAGAGCTATTAATCTTAGTAAAAGTTATCACCTAAATGACTATTTCAAGATCTGGGCCCCGGCATGTGAAGTTTTCCAGGCAGAAGCTGCTGTAAAACCATTCAGCATCTAAAGAGACCTACACAAGTCGTCTAAGCAACGTTAAAACCAACAAACAATAACCCGCTGGATTTGTGCCTGGCTGCACGATGCAGGGGCTGGAGCCAGCCCTTACCCCTGCCCAGCCTCCAGCCCCATGGCAGCCCCTGGGCTTGGGGAGCCCCAGCTCTACCCAGGGATTAATTTATGGAGCTTTTGAACATTGCCTTTATCACCAAACACCTCGGCTGGACTTTTTATTTAAACATGTTAATTACTTGTGTGTTGAAATTGCAGCACAGCCACAAGCACATCTTGGATTGATTTCTGCCGCAGTGATGCTCATGGCCCTCATTTAGCAGGCTTACCTGCACGCTGCCCCGTCCTGCAAATTGAGTGAGTAATGTGAACCTCAGCAAAAAGGAGTTGAAAGAGGGTTTCTGGTTATTCAGAAAGTACTCATAAAACATTTTAAGAGTATTTTGAATCTGTATTTTAAAGAGAATGATCAAGATCCACAGCTGTGCTACATCAGCAGAATGACAGCAGTATGAATGAAAAGAGGTCAAATTATGCCCGCCAGAACACTGACCCTGGACTCTTTAAATAAATGCAAAATACAAATACAGAGATCATTCACAGAGGGGGTAACAGAGTGAGAAACTGAAGTGCACCTTGGGTGCTCACGTGTATGTTTGTGCCCAGCAGAAGGTAAGTTGGCACGCACTTCATCGAGGATGCTGTGTCCCACACGCTGAGAAACAGTCTGCGATTTTCATAACAGTAAAAGGATAAAGTCCTCCCTGGATGAAGCTTGAAGCAATTGTGCAGCCTCAGAGACAACGAGCAGGTAAACCAGATTTTGCCACAGGGCTAAATAATGAAGATCAGTCTTTAGCAGTTAACTTGGGCAACTGCATCATCCATGTTTCTTTTTCGTATGACAAAACTGGACTCAGAAGAGCGAAGAAATGTAAACCGAGTAATTTCTCCTACATCAGCTGCAGTTTGCTGACCTTGTCAGCCGTGATCTAGGTCCCCAAAACCTCCATGCAGAGTGCACCAAGCTTCTTCCAGTGTCACGCCGTTACCCCTGACACGGCCAGAAGCACGAGCACGTAGGGGACACCATCAGCAAGGAAGGGAGAAGGAAGCAGGTGGGGGACGTTACTCTCCGCTGGCAGGACGAGCCTGCACCTCCCCGTGCCGCTGCCCCAGCTCCAGCCCACACCACTGCTGCTCGCCTCCTCTCCTCCATGCCATCCCGGCCTGCCAGGCTTACATGTCTCGTCTCCAGCATTTAAGGGTGGGAGAAGCTCCTTCCTTCACCACCTGGCAAGTTCTGGCCTCCTTCGCTTGCATGTCACGCTCCTACCACCTAAGTGCTGGCTGGGTGACTGCCTGGCAGCTTGGGGAAGCACAGGTTTGCTATTAAAGGCACTGGAGTGACAGGCTGTTTCTTCTGGTTTCCTTCTCCTTCCTTCCGACCAGGCTATTTTTAAAGTTTGGGAAAGGATTCAAGTCGAATGAGAAAAAAAACAACCACTTCTAGGCATATTTATACTATAAGTAGTCTTTTTTTTTTTTTTTTTTTTTGCCTACTGGTTTATTTTTGCACATGCCGTGCTTTCATCATGGGATCTTTTTGCTTGTTTTGAGGGTTTGTTTTGTTGGGTTTTTTTCTTCCAAAGGAAACCAATGAAAAAAGTCATCATCATAGTGGCCAGTAATTGTCAGGCTAGACACGAGATAAAACTAGAAGCAATGATACAACTTTTTGGAACGGGTACAGAAACAGAAGCGCTGCTCATTTTAGCTGCTGCACGGTTGCACATTTGTGGCACGCTGTGGTCTCGCAGGCTGCACGCAGACCTAACAGCCTGTATTTTTGATACGTAACCGTAGATCATACTCTAACGCTCTGCCTTCCTCTCCAGAGCTGCTAAACGGAGCCAACAGCATTTCTCTGCCACAGGCTGGATTCGTTAGTAAACAGGCAAGATGCACTTGGGGTAAGGACTAAAATTCCCGCTCCAGTTTTTTCTGTCAGTCCCTCCAACAGCGTTCAATGCACAAACTTGCTTTCCTGGGAGCCTTGCTGATGAGCAGGTTTTCTGCTCTGGCCGTAAAGCCTGTCTGGCAGCGAGCACCTACGCCCCTGCAGCCCCTGGGGGAGGCCAGAGGATGCCCTGGCCATCCTTATTCAGATTTATTTCAACAAACTGGTCAGTCATCCTTTTTTCTGAATTCACCCCCACCTGCAGCAGCTGCCTGGGACACTGTTAGCCCATCGCTCGGAGGGTGCCCTCGGCCACCGCAGCGTGCCTGGCTCCTGCCACCCAAGTGCACCATCAAGGCTTGGGGCTGCCGTTGACTGTCCTTGATGAACGTTACATGTATTTGCAGGCAACGAATACATGCTGTGACAAAAAATACAAAATGAGGGAAATAAAATTGCATAGGTTGTTGTTTCAGCTTGGGATAATGACTCCACCGGCATCTGCGGGTTGACACGCTGCTTAGATTAATGTTGCTTTCAAGAACGTGGCTTGATTTTTCCTTTAAACATTTGTCTTTACCAACAAGCCCCTCACCTTAGCACCGAATAATTGACTCTGCCTTGAAGATACTAGAGCTTGTCACAACGCTGTAAATATTGGGCTGGCTGCAGCTCTCATGTAGTTGAGGGAAGCAGCCGAGGAGTCGGCAGCGCCTCACCTGCCCGTGCCATGGTAGGGTTGGGCGTGCTGAACCACCAGATGCCCCACCGGCACGGCAAGCAGCTCCTCACCTCTGCTCCCAAACCTGGCTGCTCAGGCTTCCCAAAACACATCAAAGCTCAAGGGTTTCCCCCAGATCTGCCTGGGGAGAGGAGAAATGGGAAGCACCTTTTGCCATTCACCCCTCGTGCAACCCCAAGCCAGACAGCTCTTCATTGCTTTCTTCCTTTCTAAAACTTTTTAGTATTTTAATTAATAATTTAATTAATAATTTAAATACCCTTTAAGTTCACTGGTAAAAGTGGCCAAGCGCAATCACTGTATAAACAGAGCCATATATTCACTTTCAACCACACACCGACCACCTTCCTGCGCAGGAGAGAACCTGCACCAACAAAATCATCCTGGCTACAAACTACCATATCACTTTCTCAAAAGAGATATTTTTCAGTGTTATTTATAGCACAGAAAGGAAAAAAGAGAGGAAACTGTTTAAAGTCAGCTACACAAAGGTAAGATCTGTTCAGATAAACATAAACACGACGGCACAATTTTCTTTGGTCTTCTTTCTATCAAATCTAAAAAATTATTTTTAATTGATTCTTGAAGCACTTTTTGAAGTTCAATAAATGCTTCAGAAATCAGTTGGGAGTCCACAAATGTTAATAGTATTTAGCTCATTTCAATAAAAATGGCCTCATTAACATGCCAGCTGCTAAAACGTGTGATACCAACTGTGTCCTTCTGCCAGCCTGCAGGGAAGCATTCCTGCTTACTACTCAGTTTTGCTTTAAAACAGACCATTTAGAAAACATACCCATTTTACTGTATGCATGCGCTCAGATAATAATTACTTCACTACTGCCCTATCCCCAAAAATGGCTTTAAAAGTCCCCGGCAGCCCTTCCAATGAGGTGAGCTCAGGCTGGCTTTGTTTGTGGATTTTTTTTTTTCCCCAGGCAAGTAAAACCTCATTCACTTTCCCATCCATCAGCACAGAAGGAGCCAGGTGAGCACCGTGCCTGTCTGAGGCAAGAAGTTTTTCATTATGACTCTGCTACGTGGAAATAAATAATCTTCGCTCAGCTCTGCCGCTGTCAAGCTACGACTGGCGGCTGCAGCTCCCTTGACTGCGTGTAAGCACCCAACCTCCAGCTCCAAAATTTGAGAGTAATATTGCAGCTAGCATGAGAGTGAGTGCCTGCTGCCTTCACCCATCTGCATGAGCTAAGGATGCCCCACATTTTGGCTTTATAAACAGCTTTTAACTAGTGTTTGTGCATTGTGGTTAGCTTTCCGAGACCTTTGGATGAAAGCCATTAGAAGCTTTCAGGACTGGGGTGATGCCTCCGTTTGAATGGGTACAACATCCAGCCCAGGCTTGGGACAGAAATAACATTTGGAAGCTCATCTTGAAACTTTTAATTTGCTGCTTTAAGCTCCTTAAGCCAGCTGCTGCTGCCACCCTCCTGGCCAGCCCTTGCACGGTGAGGACTCCAGGCAACGCTGCAGTGCTTTAGGGGCACAGCAACAGTAGCAATTATAATGATGTGCTAAATTAAACCATCGTTAGGTCACAAGGTAAGCAGTGCTATATAAGCATTTCCAGAGAAAATGTGAGACTTTGTTCAATAAAGTACTGATTAAGTCAATGAGATTGGCAAAATCCAACTCAAAAAGGTCACCAACAGGTGGTAACACCAAAAATTTCCACAATTAATACGTATCTCCAGCATAAGGCTGCGTTAATAGTTCAAGATCCCAATGTATATCTTGGCTCAAGAAAAACAACACACTCTGGCCTTTAAGAGTCAGGTTTTGATTCTCAGATTGTGCGAATGCCTCTTCCTCGTGTTTATGTTTGTGACCGTGCATCCAGCTGGCACCGTACCTGCCAGGCAAGCTGTTCAAGCAGTTAAACGAAGCTGGATGTGCCAAGCGATAGTCATTTTACCCAAAGCAGCCTGGATAGCAATACACGTGCCAGCCTGCCTGCAAAGCCCTGTCCCCTCTCCACCGCAGCCCGAAGGAGCGTGGGACTGGCTGTGCCACAAGTGTCCCCCAGCACATGCAAGCCCAGAGGAGACGCCAGCAGCCACCCCAAGGAACCCATTTCCTCACTGTTTTAGAACATCCCGATGCCTTACAATGACAAATCTATCCCGTAAGAGCCAGCATAGAGGTTGTGAAGTCCTCATCGTGCTCAGGTACGCCTTTGGGAGGGAATCACAGAGGGAACTCAGTCCCACGAGACTAAAGAGCAGCTATGCAGGATGCAACCCTACGAAGCGGACCAAAGCCTGTGAAAGGCAGAGCAACGATAAGCAAAATTAAGCAGTGATGAGCAGCAACAGCAGGGCCTACACATGGGTGCCCAGAAGCTGGTCCCAAAACCCCTTGTCATCCTGCAGCTCCAACCCTGGATGCCAGCACAGCAGGATGCAGCTCAGGCACTTCAGTGCAAGAATCTGAGCCTGCATTACCGATGGAGGTGGATTTAAACTGAGCCACAAGCCACCAAATGGGCTGATTTGGCTCTACCGCTCCATGCTGCAATGGGAAAGAGGCAAAACAGAGAGCGGGACTCAGCAAGTATTTGAACCAGCACAACCCATTCGACTATTTCCTGAGCTCCTTGTGGGAGTGGAAACGGTGTCATATGCCTGCCTTTATCACTAGTCCTGTATTTTTCCACCTTCTCTTTTCTGGGTCCTGGCTAGGACCATTAAAAGTACGATATCCTGGTGTGGCTTTTCCACTACTTGCATTAGCACCCTGCTGGGTTAGAGGCACAAGAAAAACCTCCTGCCCCAGCACCCTCAGACCCACCACAGCTTCAGACACCAGCAAGCACCAGAGAGACATCCTACCTGTTATCCCAGCCTCTGTAAAACCTTGCCGGGGAAAAGACAAAGTCAATGCATTGCCAAAATTTCAGAGAAAGATACAGCACCCTACAGCACAGGGTGGGCTGGAAAGGGAAATGTATGGGTCCTGCCACTGCGGTGAGCACGAGTTCAGCAAAGCCCATCTGTGATTCTGCAATTTTGGCCAGAGGTCCCCAACCGCTTGGTGCCTTTGAGCAGAGATCTGCTATTGCTGTTCCCTCCCGTGCTGGAGCAAATCTCGCGGTCCCGTGGCAGGCGAGGACACGCCGCGTGACTCGTGCCACCCCGCTGGCTGTCACTGCCCTGGGCAGCCTGTGCACTGAAGACGGAGGTGTCAGCCCCTCCCACGGCACTCAGTGCTTCCGAGATGACTACACTGCTTTTCGGTAATCAGAAAGCCTCAGGGTACCTCAAGTTCATATATAAAGCATAATTAAATAAAAAGTGGCCCAGACCACAAGCAGAAAAGGCCATGGTACAGCTGAACAGGTTAGAAATTCCCAGTTCCTCTGAATTCACTGTGAGATGCTGAGCCCAAAGCCTGGCCCAGGATGCTCCAAGGCCACCCAAGAAATCAGAGTAAAGCCACGGGGACAAATTGCACAGGGTTATTGCAAAAGTTAAAGTACAAACAGCTTCAGAAAGTGCTTAGATATGTTCATGAAAGGCCAGCCTGCCTGAGACCATGAGGTGTAATCGCCTCCATGATGTCCTTAAGGACATCTTTGATGGCCAGACCATGGCCACACATCTGGCAAAGACTGGCACCTCTACTGTAATGCTTGGCAGCAGCCGTGTGTCAAGCCGGGGGAGAGGACACCATCCCTGGTGCTGCCCTGAGCAGAGGGGAGAGGTGATGGCCAGGAGGCCATGGTGGTCCGTGCAGCACAATGGTGCTGTCCACTACACAGCCCAGCTGGGAATTTCAGCCCCCGAGGACAACTTTCCAGACCTACAAATGTTTTTCTGGACAGCTAAATATATCCTTGTTAGGGCATCGCTTACCAGGCTCTGTGCAAAGGTGCTTCGATAGCTGAAGTCTTTTCAAATTTCTCAGCTAAACTTTTTTTAAAGTGCAATTATGCTTTTTTTGCCACTAAAGACCTATATGAAAGTGCACACAACAGGTTAGCGTTCTCCAGACCTACACATTCACAGCCTTTGCCCTATAAAGCATCGCTCCCACCCCTGTCCGTGGGGCAGGCACCCCTCCCTGGGCACCAGGTATGAACTGCTGAGTTTCAGGGGGTGAAGGTGTCCCAGCCCCCTCCTTCCCCTCTCTCCTCCCGGTTTTATTTTGGGTCACCCGTATTTCGCTGGAGAGGTCAGAGTGTGGCAGCACAGCCGCGGCTGAGGCCCTTCCCGGAGGGAGGAAGGTAGCACGCAAAGCTTTTGAAGCAATGATAAGAGAGAACGCCACAATTAGGGGGTTGCAGTATCTCCGGCAAATTTGCATTTTAAATTACTTTTTGGTATAATTGTGTTTCATCTTTCTTTTCACTCTGACTTCTGTAACTTTTATTATTATTATTTCCTAAGGATCGTTCGAAACGCTGTATAAAGCTACAATTAAAAATGAGAAAACAATTTTATATCAGTATGATTTTTTTCTTAAAATATTCCTGTGAGATTAACCATTGGGCGGGGGATGAAGTCTTCTGAGACGAGGGGGAGCAGAAGAAGGTGATGCCAAAAGGGATTTCACCCTGAGGAGGGAGCTGCGGGTTCGGGCTCATTACCCCAAGCTCTTCAGAAAGCAGAGGGGCTGTAGCAAGGACTTCTCCCTGACCCCCCCACGGGGGGAAATCCCAATTACGAGCCCCTTCGCCCTGGGGTTCACGGCTTGGCCCTGACTGCTAAATCCAACTATCTCTGGGTCCCATTAAGCAAAGATACCTTGACAGCTCTGCTGTCAGGATAGATTAACCCACGGCCAGATCAACCCCCAGATCCTCTCCTCCCTCCCCTCCGCACCTCTGCTAGTTGCGTGAAAAGCCAAATAGCACCATTGTGGCAGATCTTTCACACCTTCATTTCTCATCCCCCTCCAAACAGTCTCTCTCAGCTCACCAAATACTCAACACTGCCCTCGAAATGGGAGCGGGGGGCTCAGCCCCCGATGCGGCCACAGAGATGCCGAGCTGACGTGGCTGGCTGCAGGGGACAGCCCACGCTATGGAAAAGACAAGAGCAATAAGAAAATACTCCCAGCTGTCTAGATACACCAAAAAAAGCACGTCTAGATCTCTCCAGCATGCTCCTAAGGGGAAAGAAAAGCTAGTCAAAGGAAAATGCACTTCAACCTGTAATAAAACAACACCGCTGCTGTTGTCAGGCATCTGAATGAGACGTGAAGGTTAGATGAGCCTATGTTATATTTAATGCTGTCAAACACTGTTTGAACACAAAGTGCAGCTTGCGTTATTGCCGTGCTCCCCGCCTGCAAGGCTGCCCTGCAGCTTGAAAGGATCCCCAGCACGTAACGGGCTCATTTTTTTGTAATTGCAGAATTTGAGTCAAGAAAATGGTGGGGACCTTGTATTTGAATGTCACCTCTGATAAGTCATGTTAATTTTCCTCTTTTAATACCCTCATCTGGATGCTAATGCCAGGTGATTATGCTGGTATATGAAATGAATGCAAGCAGGTCTAAGTAAAAGGGCACCAATTCATACCCCATCAGGACACGGGTCCGTGGATTTATTGACATACCAGTCCTAATTTTGATCTGAGTTAAGCTGATATAAATTAAAAATAGCTCCCTAAAAAAAAAAAAACAAACCACACAACCAAAAAAACCCAAAACTGGTGACTGGGGAAGGGGAGGTCCATGGCTGGTATTAACCTACACATCTCCTCTGAAAGCAGTGCTTCCGCAGAGACTGAGCCCGGCTGGACATGTCCTTCCCAGCCAGACCCACAAAGGCTGCAAGAGGACATCCCAGAGGCTGCTGTTAAGGCAGCACTGCATGCTGCTTTCAGCCTAGTTTGCAGGGTGTTTTTGTAAACCAGCTTAGCTGTTTTATATACACGCTGGTCCTGGCAGAGGGGGAAGCAAGATGGGTTTTTCTCTCTCTTCCCCCACCCTCCAGCACATGCAGCAGTTTCACTATGTCTAGATTTTGCCACTACAACAAACCTTCTAGGGTTGGGTTGGGTTTTTTTTGTTTGTTTGTTTTTTTGTTTTTTTGGTGAGGTTTTTTTAAGTCTTTTAAGGCAGGAAAAAGAAACAATTCAATAAATCAGTGCTTTGTTTTACTGCACTGGCTTAAGACAATATCCTTAGGATATTATTAATTAATGATCCAACCCTTACAGCTTTTCCGCAGTAGGATAAAAGTTGGCAGAATAGAGAAGCTCCAGATGGAAGAAATCTTCTGCATCAGATAAGGCTTTATGAGTGACAAGCCTCTGCCACTCACATTTAAGGCCACAGACATAAGCCACTTGTTATGTTGCAAATCAGCTAAAAATACCCTAAATGCAAACATCTTTCTTCTTAAATCCACCTGTTGCATCAGAGGCACTCAGAGTTTAACACTCTGATTTGAGTGTAGAAAGCACTTTTTTTTTTTTTAACTGAAAGAAAAAGTTTACACTGGTGAAAAATAAGAGAGGAAAGGATGAACTGCAGCCACAGCCCAGCTTCAAGCGCAGCCTGTTAAAGGTTCATGGAATAAAAAGTTACACAGCACTAACAGAGCATCTGCAAGCTAATGCTGGGTGAAATTTTAAACTGATTGACTCGCTCCTTTTTTCCCTGCAAAAACTGTATTCTCTATTCTACACCTGGTTGAGAAAGCAGCTCACGTGGGTTCGATGCCAAGTGCACAGTAATAATACCACTACTAATCCAGAAGCCATAGGAAAGACTGCAGAGCTCTTTACAAGGGCCCCAGCTCATGGGCAGGAGACCTCTAAGCCAGCACCTGAAAGGCTTCTTGAACCAGGAAAATTAGCTACCAAACTTTTATAAGAGAACTATTTTCAGCAAATTAAAATGAAGGCAATACAATAGAAATAAAGAGCGTGACCGGCAATCCACCACCGTACTGGCCAAGCCACCTCCCCGCACCGCTCTGGCCCTTGCTTCAGCATCACGGGGACGCACATGGCTCGTCCTGCTCCTCTCGAGTTACTGATGCACTTTGTGCTGTTCCCGTGCAAGAGGGCCCTGAGTGAGCCAGGATCTCAACTGGGGTTGATTGGCCGAGGTCTAGGTNTGCGCCATGTTCTGATTTTCCAGCCCCTTCCCCCCCCCCCCCACCTCCATTGACTCAAACCCAAAGCTCCCGCTCACATCGTCTGCTCACAGTTCTCCCCCAGCTCTCACCATCCCGGTTTAGTTAGGTTAACAACTTAAACCCTCTCCTCAAAGTTACATAATGTTCTGTGCTATTGGAATGGCCTTTTTTTAACAGATGAAGATTAAGCATTTCATTTTGCCTTTTAAAATCTGTGCTCCGTATCATCTCATGGTTTTAAAATGCCTGGTAGGATTAAACTTAAGACTTTTCTCCATTGGGTCCACTAAAGCTTCTGCAATTTGAATCTGTGTTGTTTTGATAAGACAAGAGGATCCCACATAAATCACTGGAGTTTTTTATTTTTAAACAGCCCCCCCCCCCATCTTCACAAAGTAAAGGATAATTTGAATTTTAGATTTTAAACACTGATCTCACTTGAGGCTCCTTCTACTCCAGATACTGACGTTGTGCTTGCTGTCTAATTAAGGAAGAGATGGATTAAGCGATAGATTTATCACCTACCTTGGAAATTACCATAACCATTATTATAATAGTAATGTCTACATCCTGCAGGATCCAAAAGTGCTTAACCAGCTAAAGAAATCCTGTTTCCATTGCACATGTGTAACAACAATGGCATCTGGAACACCTCCAGGCTAAAAATCAGGCCAGGATTCAACCCAGTGCATATTTGTGCTAGATGTAAAGTACATGTGAGTCGTCCTCACTCTTATGAATTTTCACAGTGTGATTCATAGGTTTAAAAATATTTGTATACAGAAAGAAACAATAGCAGCCAACCACCCCAAAGTGTGTGTGTGGGGGGAAATCACTCCACCAGAGAGGGATTTAGATAATTTAGGTGCCTAAATCCACAGCCAGATCCTGAAATTCCTCCTTTAGTTGTTGTGGAAGCTCTATATGCATCTCTAAAAAGTTTATAGCTCCCCAAGAGCCTTCATCACTGCTTCTGGAGAGACAGGGGTACTTCAGCTGCGGCAGAGTAGATCATGTTGCTGTCCTACATGCACCAAAGCCCAAATGGGGTAAAAAAAGTAATAGCAGATAAACGTTCAAGTTCCCTAGGGTGCTGGATGAGGATATGCTACAGGGTAGTTGGGAGCTTGTCTCAAAGCAAAGAGAGATCAGGTGTGCCACAGAGGGGGCTCAGGAAGGGTTTCCCACCAACCTCATCATTCCTCATCCTCCAGGCCACGATGCAGCTGCAGAAACACACCACCTTTACCTGCTGCTTTACAAAGTCTGCATTCCCATCCCCTTTCCAGAAATCTTTTCAGAGACTCCTCAAGGCAGCAACTGGAAAACCCCACACCTCCAGAGCAACAGACCCCCATGACCCCAAGCAGTGAGACAGTACAAGGAGGATGAGGTCTCCAGGGCACAGCCAGGCTGCCTTCACGGGGTGCTGAGAAGGCTCTCCGATAGAGGAGCAATGCTAAAAAATGCTGGCTGCACCTGGAAGGTGGGTGCTCAACAGGTGCACATTGTAAGGAAGAGAGAGAACCTAAATATTGCCCTTAATCGTCTTAATTCAGAGGAATGTGGCAGAGAAGAAGGCTTTTAGCAGAGCATGTAAATCACGGTGGTTTGCAATTGTAGCTGGCTTTATCGAATCATGTGGTAAAATCAGTAATTCTTCCAGGCCAGGAGGAAGATTATCATCTGGTGTAAATTCTCATACTTACAAAATAGCTCATTAATTGCTGTGATAATTTACACCAGCTGAGAATCTCCCCCGGGGACTGTGTTTATGACTGAGCTTTGTGTCTCAGACAATGGAGGTCTCTATCAGGGATGGGGGCCTGTAGTACTTTCATCACACCCATAATAATGGAATGCAATATAAGCCTTCTGTCTTTCCATTTTGGATAACCAATGTATCAACTGAATTGGACTTAATTGCACAACAGTGGAAGTGGAGCCTGGAAACACTGATGGAAATCACCTTCAGGGGTTTTCTTCCTGTCTCCCCCCTGGTTACCTTTTACAGAATGAACTTCCATCTATTGATAATGCCATGGAAAACACGGCGTTTTACTCACATTTCAGTGCACAAATAGCCAAGCTACGTTTTGTCTTTTACAAAACCAATTGTAAAAGGCACATGGAGCAGATGAGGAAGGTGCTTTGGGGGTTAAACTCCTCAGCGCTCGAATTTACCCAACTAAATAGTGAAAACATTTTTGGCTCACTTCCTCGAAATATGACCTGTCAGTTGTGTTCAACTTGATAAGGTCTTTTAAAGCTAAAAGTAGTTGAGTGGGTAGGGCTGGTAACACCCTGCGAAGTTGCTTTGGTTTTCTTTTAAAAGCTGAGCCCTGCAAAATGTTCTTTACTAATGCTGTAAACTTTAAAAGAAAACAAATTGCAACCCAAATAATCAACCTATGGTGATACCCCAAGAAAAACGCATTGGTGGTGGGCTCCTGGTGTGCCTCCCCGTACATCACCCCCCCCCGGCTCCCTCCCATGGGCTTGCTGCAGCCTGGTGCAGGGCCAGCCCAAGGAGAGATGGTCACAGGGCTGGCAGCTCCCGCAGACCCCTTTCATGTCCCAGGCACCCAAGCAGGGGCTGCCCCGTGCTTTTAGTCACTGATGGTCCAACACACGTGGCTGTGGCCGGTCCCTGCTCTGACCCCGTGAGCACGGGAATAAGGTGTTATTTCTAGAGGCACTGCCTGTTGCTGGTAAGCTGTGCTGTATTTTGTCCTCGTTGACTGGGTTGTGTATAGGCGTGCTTTATAGGAACAAGCCAAGGCTGCAAAACCTAGAACAAGCTGTTTAATAACAGCATGCTGACCTAAGAAACCCATTTCCCTCCCCAAATGCACAACTACAGTCTCAGCAATTCAGCATCCCCTCTCTCCAGCCTCCTTCACCCCCTGCGGAGCCCGGTGAAGGAGCAGGAACAGCGGCCACAGCACAGGGACCAGCCCTGGGAGCGGCATCCTCACAGCATCCAGCAGCGGGGTGCAGCGGGGGGACAGGCTTTTCGGCTTTCGCTGGCACCGAGCGCAATGCAGGAGGGTGCGAAGGGTGGGCACAAGGGCCCGTTTGGGGCAGGTTGCCCTGCTGCGCAGTCCCTACACATACCGTGTAAGAAGGGCGGATGGGATGCACCATCAGTTGCTTTGCAGTGGAGTTAGCTGGGAGCGGGCTCAGGTCTCTCTGATGAGCTGCCCCTTGTTCCTTGGTTGGAAGAAGAAATAGCTCGTCAGTTCTGGCTACTGGAGGTGCCTCAGAAACCATCGGAGGTGATTTCTGCAACCAGTCCACCTGCAGCCAAACTGGACGGCGCTGGAAGCTTTGCGGGAGCTCTTGTTTGCTGCGTGGCCCCTTTTCCCCTGTCCTAATGCAAACAGGCTCTTAACGATCTAAACAGCAGCTTGGAAATGTTTAGACCCCCCATATTCCTGGCGGCTGTCAGAGCTGTCACTGCCTGCCAGGCAGCTGGCGGGGAGCAGGGAGGGGAGCCAGGTGGGGCCTCCGGAGGATGGTCAGCACCTCTAGATTTTAAAGATCTCCAGCTTTTCTGGAGTGACAGAGATGCCTTTCCTACAACACGTGCAGGCTGGACCTGGGCATCTGCATGCTGGCAACCAGCCTCCTCCGAAGATGGCTGTTTCGTCTGTTGTGTGTTCCCATTTGTGCAATGCTCCTGGATATCAGGAGCAAACCCGTTGCCTAGCCAAGGGGTATTACTCAGCTTAAGCATGATACTTGGACAGAGCCCTAACCCAGCACTGTTACCAATCTAAACTCTGATGTTCGTATTTGGAAAAAAAACTTTGTTGCATGAAATTTGAAAAAAAATCGGAGGATGTTTGAGGCATGCTATAAAACACCTGATATCAAGATAATTTCCTTCCAAATTCAGAAAGATAGTAGCAGCCATAATTTGGCTCACCCTCAGTTCCCTTTGCTAACACAGTAAAAAGCCTTCCCCACACTCTGCAGCTTTTGGGAGGCTTGCTCTTGCGCCATGCGGGGCCGGTGGGGCAGCAAGCTGTGGGAGGGGACCACGTGGGGCAGCATGGGACACTTGGCCCTGCGTGAAACCCCCCGCAGACCCAGCCGGCAAGGTGGTACCTCCAAAACAACCTGCACTCTGCAAGAGCTTTCACTCGTGGTGGTATATGCATGGGTGCGTGCATGTATAGGTATGCGGGCAGCGGGAGGCTATAGGGGGAAGGTGTGAGATCACGGATCACAGCAGCGACCTCAGTGTTTACCCCAGCCATGCTTCTGAGGACCAAAGTCAAGACAAACGTTGCTGAAATAGCCAAGGGCTATTGCAGCCAATGGGATCCTCCCCTGCTTTTTACTCTATGGGCTGCCCAGGCACTGTTCACCATTCCCATCTCTGTCAAAAAAAATGGCTCACTTGGAAAACTCGCTGAAAGGGAACTTTGCTTTTAGAAAATTTGAGGCCAGCAAATTAGCCAGGATGCATAAGCAGGTAATCTTCTCCAGAGACACCAACTACCCTATAATGGCCGATGTAAAGTCACCTTTAAAATGGGAATGAATATTCATGGCAAGCATCAAGCCACATTCACCCACTTGCTATAGAGCAAGTCTTTGCTTAAATCCTGATCTCATTCATCTGACGGTGATTTATCACCTTGCACTGCAGGTGGCAAGGTCTAAGCCGCCCCATGCCTTTATTTTCAGTGAGGGTCGGGTAATTTTTAAGAGTTTCACTCATTGTTTCTAATGCAGCCCAGCCTGACAAGAAAACTGGAAATACTGGTGACATTTTGAAGTTTAAAACTTTTAATTTTCAACAGCATCTGCATCAGCCAGTATGATCAACAAGCTGCTTGGCAATCGACCTGGTAAATGGGCTGGGTTATTCAGAAATAACTCTGCGGAGCATGGGAGCAGGGAAAACGGTAAGGCATGATACAGGCATTGCTCCCGGGAGCCGTGGCCATGCGGTAATGACAGCACTTCATCAAGCAATACGCCTGTTAAAGATCCCCTGCCTCCCATGCACCGGCACAGGCACTTCTAGTTAATCCCAGTGACAAGAATGTGCGGTTTCGTCTCTTTTTCCCCTGGTGCACCACCACCAACCCCCGTGGTGCTTTGGTGTTAGAAACGGTGGATCCCGGACCCCGCCGGAGCAGTGCTGCTGGTGTGCACCACTGAAGCAGGGGGGCGTTGAGGCTGATGAGCGATGGAAAGGGCAGCAAAAGCCCCGCCACCTCCCCTGCCCTCTTCCAGCCGAGCGAGAGGCTGCAGGAGCAGCCATTTCCTCAGGTTTGTACACGGCTAATAACTAGTAAGCTGTTGCGCTCAGCGAATTGTTGGTCTCGGGCTTTTTTCTCCCAGTTGCTGAAGCGCAAATGTGATTCCCCGTGAAAACACGTGATTTTGCTCTCAACCTGTTGGTTCAGGTTTGCACTCCCGGTACTGCCTTAGCAAAAAGCTAGCGGGGAAGGAGGGAAGCAGCTATTAAGCTGCTGAGGCCTTTGATCTGGTCTATTATGTTTTACAAGGCTTTGGAGCCGGATAAAAGTTAGGCGCCTGTGCCTCCCATCCACCACTGCCTTGAGAGGGAGCGAAGCAGCAAACGCAGCCGGACAAGCCCTCCCCGCCTGTCCTATGGGCATCCTTTGGCCTCCTTGGTTTTTCAGGATGCATTGCGGTCACCCTGGGGACCCATGGTGGGAATTAGCTCTGGGAGGGCAGGGCAGATGACAACCTGCTCCCTCCTGGCCACAGGGCATTGCCGGCTGGACGCCCTCACCCCCTCCATAAAGAAAGGAGGCTTTCGGTGGCTGCAAGGGAAGGAAGAGCAGGACCAGGTAGCAGGGCTGACAGCAAGCCTCCCTCCGACTGGCCATTTCTTTGCTTTTAAGGGTTTGTGTAGGCAGGCTTTGCCACCACGTGGCTTATCTTGAAGCTTGGTTAAAAGGCAGCGTGTCTGACCTCACCTGAATGCAGTCTGTTGCTTTCATGGTATTGATGACACACTTTGATACAAACTAAAGTTGTTAAGCTGGGTATTTTTAATGCCTCACAAGGTCTCCCTCTGTGCATATTCCTATGATACAGATCTCTTTAAGAAAACCTATTTTCTATTTAGCAAAAACTTAAAATATTTTCAAGACGCTGTGTGCTAGGAAAAAAAAAAACATCTTCAAAATAGCCCCGGCTACTGGGAGAGCTATTTGTGCACTTTATAAAATGCAACCTCCTTTGGGCTGGGAGAAACAATATGGTGAGCACATTGCAGCAACGGGGTCAGAGAATGTGGCTCTTCCCTTTTGTTTAAAACATCTACAAAGAGGCTGCTATTTTTTTCATGCGTCGTTTGTGGCGTGCTCAGCCGGCGGGCTTGTTTCAGAGCTGCAGAGCATCCCGCCAGGGCCCGGGGCAGCCGCAGCTCTGCACCTCTGCGAGCCGGTGCCAGAACGATCGTCCCCGATGCACGCAGCACTGCGTGTTAGAGGCTGCTCCTGAAAGCATGGGGCTAAAGGGATGAGGTTCTCCACTGCAGAGAACCATAAAGTCAGATGCAACGAGCTTGGGATGTATTATAGTAGCCTCACCCTAAAAAAACCCCTTATACTCTTTTGTACAGCAAAGACAAGGCAAGCCCCCTCTGCTCCAGAGAGATGTTTACACAGAGAAAACTCAGTCTCTAGCATAACACATTTGCAGAGTTTCCGAGAGTTTCATAGGATGCATAAATACCACAACTACGGTTTTGTTACAAACACCTGGAAAAAGCACTTTAGGTCAGTCTGATAAAATTCTTAAACAATACCCCAGGTTAATTTTAGTGCAGTTAACATTTCCTGCAGCAGTCCATTAATGGAGATGTCGGTGACATTTTACTGTACAGCATGTCTTGCAATAACTCCCAGTGACCCTTGCCACCCCATCTCATACCAGTCCTCGTAGCGGCAGCAAGTTTGCATCGAAGCATCCATTCCCCTGCATCAAATCCCATAAAATAACAAGGAGAGCATCTGAAAGAGGCCTGAGATCTCTTTTATTTGAGTTTCACGGTAACATTAATGAGGATGACTCTTGCTCAGACTGTAAAACAAACCAAGAAGCTGTGAAGTTTAGCTATTGGTGGGGGCAATGCAAGTCCTACGAACAACAAAAATCATGATCGTCTGTCAATTAAACTTAATAATAATAATAATAATAAAAAAAGCCCTTTCGGCCATTAAGAATATTAGTCCTTCCTCATCAGAAAGTCTTACTGACCTTTGGAAAGGGAAAACATCCTGTGGCTATACCTGCTCTGGCCGATTTCTCTGGCGGGGAAGTCCTCAGAATGTCCCTAAGCTGCCCATCCCCAGAAAGGCAGTGCGGGCGCCTGCCTGCAGTAAGCCGTGCTCCCTGTGCACCGCGGCAGCTTGATGAGAGCATCCTCACCCCATCTGCACCTCTGACCCATGGATGCGCAGAAGGGATTTTTGGTGCCACCTGAAGACGTAGGCAGAGGCGAGGAATAAAGCCACAAAACAAGAAATGCAGAAGACCAGGTTACATTCGTCCCCTCAGGATGACAGACGGCATTTAGATGCAGGATTGAGGCAGGGAGGGTGCAGAGTTTGGCCACCCTTTTCTTTCCCATCCCGGAGAAAAGCAGAGTAGCACCCAGTTCCCATCGGCACCGTCTCGATGTCCTTTCCCATGCCCAGTGCCTGGCTCAACCAGCCCAGTGTCCAGGTAGAAAACTCACTTCTACTCCAGCGTTGGCCCCGAGGTAGCCTATTTGTCTTACCTTATCTAATAATTTAACTGGAGCCTATCCCCACCCCGCTAAGGGCATGTTCTCCAGTTGAAGGGTACTGGTGTTGAAAGTCTTGCCATACATCCCAGGAAGGAAAGCTGAACTCTGCCTGTTTTCCATCTGAATTGCATCCATCAGAGCCAACTTTGCTGCACCGGAGGCGGGGATGAGAGGTACAGCTTCGTTGCTTCTGCTCGGTGTCAGTGAAAAGTCTCATATAAAAAAAGAACATTTCCCCATGTACAAATAAAGACTTGGCTGAAGTCTCCGGGTAAGATACATCTGTGGTAAGTCTCTCCAGTGGATATAGAAATTTGTTAAACATTTCCATCTGCTGAGGAGTCTGGCCATCGGTTTGTCCTTGTAAATTCCTAAGTGGCATTGGTTTTCCAACATTGAAAAAAAGGAAACAGTATTTGTGGGAATATCCAAACCCATAAATATTGCAAAGACACACACACACACACACATAGAAAAAAAGCGTGGCATGTAATGCAAAGGCTTGCTCTTGCCGATTAGTACAAGGATTTTAGGAGTGTTTTCAAACTCTTCATGAAAATGGCCTTGTAGGCAGGCTGACATCACCCAGATGTTTTTAATTACAATGACTCTGGGACTAATTTCTCTGCTTATCTGTTACCGCCCTCCAGCACTGGTTCCTGTTGATTAAATCTGCCTCAGTAACAGAGTACAAGTTTGCTTCTGGATACAAAATGGCTGGAGATCTTCAGTTCCCTGGCGATTGGGTGTTAAGGCTTCACTGCATTTTCACATAAGCTAACATGAATAAGGGAGATCAGATCCATAGCATGCTGCCTCCTTGGCCCTGTGTGGGTTCAGGGCGCGTTCCTGTCCCTCTCTCTTCTCAAAAGTAGCGCTGTGTCAGTGTCTGCGTGTCCCCACACATCAGAAGCTGGTGGCCGTGGTTTCCAGACGTGACCAGGACCTGCAGCTTCACACTGAAGAGCGAGAAGATCATCTTCTTTGAACACAAGGTCCTGCGTCCTTAGCAGTGGAAATAGCTCATCCCACAAGTGCAAGCCCTTTTTCCTTCCATGGGTGGAAACCTGTATTGGGTTTGCATGGCAAGGTTTTGGTAGTGGGGGGGCTACTGGGGTGGCTTCTGTGAGAAGCTGCTAGAAGCTTCCCCCATGTCCGATAGAGCCAATGCCAGCCGGCTCCAAGACAGACCCAACGCTGGCCAAAGCCAAGCCCATCAGCGACAGTGGTAGTGCCTCTGGGATATATTTAAGAAGGCACGGGGGAACCCAAAAACCTGTGCAACTGCAGCCGAAGAGAGGAGTGAGAACATGCGAGAGGAACAACTCTGCAGACACTGAGGTCAGTGAAGAAGGAGGGGGAGGAGGTGCTCCAGGCACTGGAGCAGAGATTCCCCTGCAGCCCATGGTGAAGACCACGGTGAGGCAGGCTGTCCCCCTGCAGCCCATGGAGGTCCACGGTGGAGCAGATATCCACCTGCAGCCCATGGAGGACCCCACGCCAGAGCAGGTGGATGCGCCTGAAGGAGGCTGTGACCCCGTGGGAAGCCCGCGCTGGAGCAGGCTCCTGGCAGGATCTGTGGACCCGTGGAGAGAGGATCCCACACTGGAGCAGGTTTGCTGGCAGGACTTGTGACCCCACGGGGGACCCATACTGGAGCAGTCTGCTCCTGAAGGACTGCACCCCCTGGAAGGGACCCATGCTGGAGCAGTTTATGAAGAACTGCAGCCCGTGGGAAGGACCCACATTTGAGAAGTTCGTGGAGGACTGTCTCCTGTGGGAGGGACCCCACGCTGGAGGAGGTGAAGAGTGTGAGGAGTCCTCCCCTGAGGAGGAAGGAGCGGGAGAGACAACGCGTGATGAACTGACTGCAACCCCCATTGCCCGTCCCCCTGCGATGCTCGGTGGGAGGAGGTAGAGAATTCGGGAGTGAAGTTGAGCCCGGGAAGAAGGAAGGGGTGGGGGGAAGGTGTTTTAAGATTTAGTTTTTATTTCTCATTACCCTGCTCTGATTTGATTGGCAATAAATTAAACTGATTTTCCCCAAGTGGAGTCTGTTTTGCCCGTGATGGTAATTGGTGAATGATCTCTCCCTGTCCCTATCTTGACCCACGAGCCTTTCATTACATTTTCTCTCCCCTGTCCAGCTGAGGAGGGGAGTGACGGGGTGGCTTTGGTGGGCACCTGGTGTCCAGCCAGGGTCAACCCACTACAAAACCTCACAGGCATACGTGAGATTTCATAGTTTGAGACCAAGTGTGTCGTTCCACTCAAGTCAACGAAGGCTTTGATGCTGAACTTAGCAGGGCTCCTTCCCTTCTGTTTTAGGCTGTGGTGAGAAGGGCTGGGGAACATGCCCTGCCGTGCATGGCATTCGATGCACCGAGTAACTGCAACTGTACTTTCAAAAGGGAGGTGTGCAGGAACCAACTTGCCGATGTACATGCTCATTTTGTGTGGGAGATGAAGCAACCTGCATGGACATCCCTAGATGCCAACTGTGGGGAGGTACCTGAGCTCCCAGGGCTTGTCTTCTAGCTGTAGCCAAGGGCTTCGCACACATCGCAGCCCTCTCCCAGATCGTGCCTGCTAGGAGAGGCCCCCCTCGTGATGGGCAGCGAAACATTTGCATGGTGCGAAAAACAATCGTTTCTCCAGGCGGACGGTCGCTGTGCTCAGAGGGAGGGAGAGGGACACCTTATGGACTGAGGCCCCGGCTCTCGGCAGGAGCACAGCAGCCGTACCGACACAGTCTGATAAGAAAGCAAAAGCAACGTGAGTGACTGGCAGCCCAGGGTCCCAGCAGCAGCCCCTGAGCGGTGGTTTTTCTTCTAAACCATTAGTGATTTCCCAAGTTTCAAGGCACTTTAAAAGGCCCTTATGAGCGTGGAGCAGGATTTGGGCTTATTAAATTAAGTGCCGTTTATTTTTTGTTAATCTCTGGGAGGACATTACATCAAAGCCTGATCTTGAGAGGTATTTACAGTCATTAATTTTCATTGGCTTCAGTGGAGAGGTGCATATTGCATACAGCTTGGAAGCGGTTTCTCCGAACCTCCTTAAGAAAGCCACAGAGAAGAAATGCCTCTCCTGTCCGCAGGTGCACCCCCACTTGATGCCCCCATTCAAGCCCTAACATGGGATCAGGGGTAGCCTGTATCTCTGTTTCGTCCCAAGAAATCCCTTTCCACAGTAACGTCGTTAGCTTTTATGGACTTTCCTTTACATATTTAAAGTGACTGCAGTTCCACTGATGACTATAATTGTTCCAGACACCCATTAATTTTGATTTATTAACTTATTCAATTTCCTGTATTGTAGTCTTGCCCACCCTATAAGTAATTTACTGTTTTAATATTGTGGGTCTATACTAATCATATAATCTGTAAGTTGTTTAATTAATAACAATTAGCACCTCCCATCAGGAGATCATTTTCCTGCATGAACACTGTTAATGTGATTTTCAGAATAAATCTACTTTTTCCCTCTCCCAGCTGCCTAGTCAACTTGTTTCACCAGAAAAGATGCTTTAAGCAGCCACAGTAGCTTGCCATCTTCCACAATTTTATCAAGTATCTTGTCATATTTGCTTTTCTTAAAGCCTTGGCCCTTCAGCTGAGTAATATCATGGGAGCCTGGTTTTCAACATAATAAAAAAGTGTTGATACAGCATATGAGTGTAAGAAAAGCCCTTGCAAGCATAAACAGCATTCTCAAAAAACAGAAGGTAAATAAGAACCCAAAAGATATGTGTGTGTGTGTGTGTATATATATATATTCCTTTCATTCTTTTGATTTTAAGCTGACTTCCGTTTTTTCTGAGCCTACCATTATTTTTTAATATTGGCCGTTGGTGTTACTGCAGTATTTAACAAGGAATGCACCGGTATAACAGTATTTAAGCTCCTTTCAGAAAGACCTCTGCAATCTCTCTACAGTGTGGCCACTTAGTCTTTCATGTCAGCACAGCAATAAATAACAGAAATTAATATTCATGTTAGTTAATATCTATTTGGAAACCAAATACTCATCTTCCAGCAGTTTTTTTCCAGAAATAACTTAAGTCTAGCTTCTGAAATTAAACTGGCTTTGCTAAATCTTACCCAATTTCCCCCAAAAAGCCCCACATTAATATGCAGCAACTTGCCCAGTGACATAGGAAAGGCAATGAGCTGGTACACATCAGCAGGTGAGGGTTGTTCACACTCATTTTAACAGAAGAACTAAGTGGGAATGGAAAGGAACTAGCAGGCAGCGTGTTGAAAATGGGAAGGGTACTCACCTGCACGGTGGCTAGCCAAACCTGGCAGCACATCCCATGGGTGCTGAAAACTTACAGAGGTTTGAAAAAGGATCGGACAAACTCCTACAAGAGAAATCCCTCCAGCACCACTACACAGCGGCTTTAGCTGGGGAAGCTCTTGCTGGGAAACCCCACCGCACCTCCGCTTTCCCCTGGGTGCCCACCAGTGCCCCGGCCGGAGCATGGCCGCTGCTACGCCTCCACCTACTGCTGGGTGTGATTCCCACCAGCAGGTCTTCTCATGCGTGTTTTTAAACCCAGAAGTGAAGGCAAGGGATCAAAGGTCCTGTTGGAGGGTACGTGCTACCCGAGTGGGTCAAAAAAGCACTGCTAGCACAAAGCCCCCCAGCAGCGACGGAAGCAAAATAAAAGACAAAATGTACATGCAGGAAATTTATACATCGTGATTGTAACCAAAGCGATTGTTTCTCATCCCACTTCCTACTAGTATTTCACTATGAGGAGGATAACTGCTAGATGTAACCAGTTTAAGCCACTCGCAAACCACACATCGCTTTTGTTGCCGCATTAGCGTAAAACCGGACTTTCCATATGGTCAACAGAAACGCATACAGGGCAGCACACGCAGCAGCTATTACGCTCTCAGTACCTCCTGAACCAGCCCAGGAAATGTGGTTAACCCCACACGTGGTACAGCAATGCTAGCAGTGACAGAGCAAACGAAATGACATGGAAAAAAGAAGATCAATATTCCTCTTTTTACACAGGTAAGAAGGTGATGCAAAAAGAGGTGAAGGAAGAGCTCGAGCACCATGGAGGGACCCGGTGGCAGACCTGAGCTGGCTCCTCCGGCTGTCCTTCCTGTGCTCCCTGCGTGGGATGGTCCCAGCTCTGCCTGGTTTCACCACATCCTCACCTTTCCTGCCCTGAAACCGGTTCTGCTGTGGCAGGTGTCCATTCCCAGCTTGCTCTTTCCCAAAGGTATGGGAGGCAGGTGAGCAATTCGTACAAATACTCAATGTTTCAGAAAAATACCAGACATGGAAGTTAACATTAACTGCTCCCAGGAAGCTTTAACACTGTCAAAAAGATGTTTACTCCAACATAGCTGGGGAAAGGTGTTACAATGCGATCCTCGGCAGTTGCTTTATCTTAATCTTCCATGTTAAAAATTAAAGACTGTATTAACACAATGTCAGACTTACTTAATAGTACTCTTTTATCAACTTCATATGATGGTAGCTAATTATTAAATGAGTTAATGTATGTCTTGTTATTTAATCGACCATGACTGATAATGAACCGTGTCAAATACTTATTAGACACTCGTTCCCTCTACACCTAGCTGACACTAACATGGCCCACAATTAAACACCAGTGCTCCCTCACTGCCAGGCACAATCACGCTGTCAAACACGATCCCACTGGCTATTCCTTGCTCCCAAGTGGGAGATGTGTCATTCTCCATTTGTCTGGTCCCAGAAACTGTCCAAGAAAGAAGAAAACCAATGAAAGTCTGACGGGAAGTGGTCAAACTGGCTTAGGTAGCCAAAACTACCAGAGGTAGCCAAAACCATTGGTGAAATGTCAGTGTCAAAAGTGACAAAGAGTGAAATCACCCTCGTTGGGTTGGAGGTTTCTGCTACATCTTGTTCTTGAGGAGACACTGAGGCGACATTCGGGCTAGTAAAGGGAAGAACTGATGGCAAAGGGCACAGGCTTGCAGGCACGCGAGCTGAGCTCTCCTTCCCACCAGGCAGCGTGGCCACCTCCTCCTCAGGCACCAACTCGGGGAGCACAGGTGGGCACAGACCAGGGTTGCACCTGGGAAACTCATTGCAGTTCAACACTGGGAGCGGTGCTGCTTGACTAGACGGTGCACATATCCTTGTTGCTCGGCGGTGACTATCTTTCACAGACCCCTGCTCTCAGCCAGCATGGGGTGCCTCCAGGAGCAACTGTCTCTGCTCCTGTCCCCACCTCCCAGCAGCTGAGAAGCCTCCTCTTGGCTAGTCCTTCACTGTCCAACCAGGAGAGTGGCAACAAATGCAGTGATTTTGTCCTATACCAACCTTCCTTCATCCAGTTCAACATCAGCTTTTTCATTAAGGTGGTAGCAGTAACCCAAACACAGCCGAGACACTTAAGAAACTCTAGGGCTTGCCAGGCCCTGGAAACTTCATTGAAACATCCTTGAAGCTTCATTTCAAGAAGTAGAGCTCCAACCAATTCAGACACGGCTTTTGGTCACAGCACTGCCAAGATTCAGGTTTCCTTCGACCACAACATGTCTTCCATTGCCGTAGGGTGACCACCCCTCATCAAGGGAAAGCTACCACAAGGCCACCAAGGACTGCTCAGAGCAAGCAAATTTCTTGGGCCACACTCTCATTGCCTCTCTGCACCCACCTACCCTAATCTTCAGCCAGACCTATTGGCCACCCCTTTTGGGGTTGCCGTCAGGGCCAAACTGAGCCTGGAGGTAGGAGCAGTGAGTGCTGTTGTTCCAGATCAAGGCTGCTGTTCTCGGAGCCAGAAAGAGTGGAGAAGAGGAGGAAGAGCAAGATGCAAAGCTCAACATACCTAGTTTGCTTTAGGCCTTCTCAAATATCTGCTCTCTCACCACTAAGGGAACAATTTCCAGTCAAGCTGACAAGCGGCCTATTATTGTCGTCACTTTGGACATTAAAAAATATATCCTTCCCTAGCAGAAACCTCTGAAATTTCTCACAATCACCTAGAAACACCAGTACAGTGGGGAGATTTCGGTCAGAGGAGCATTTTCTGAACAACTGCGTGGGCCATACTGCTAGCTTACCAACGTGCCCCATGATTTTTACTTTGTTTCAGGGACCTGAAACTGGGATATCAAATGCTTGACTTCATCGCTTAGTTATGGAGCTGGCTTCGGCTCGTGTCCACTTTCGAACATCCTGGCCAGGGGAATGTTCCTGCGAGCAGCCTTGAAGTCCTGGTTGCATGTTAGCTTGCTAAGCATGTGGGGTGCGTGGGGTTTAGCAAGGCATCTGTGTCTCTGTTTATACCTCTGGAAAACATCCCAGTGGGCTTTCATAGGAATCTGAAGGCTGGGAAAATGAAGGGTGTGAGTTATTCGCACTCTGTTCTCACTTCTCTGGAGAAGTTTATATAGCATCTAGCAGAGTTAGGACAAATCTTGGCCAGGGCTTTTGGCCCCTAAGTTGTAATAAGGCCTTGCAAGATGCTAGGGTGTTTTGAAGTTCTTTTTACTGGGGAAAATCAAGAATGAAGCAACGGGGTATTTTATTTTATTTGCTGACTTACTTGGGGGAAAGGGCAAAAGTCAGACAGTATAATATTAAAAACCAGTCGTAACTTCAGCTCATACAAAGTCTCAGGAAAATGTTTAGTCCTAAAAATGAAAGAAAGTTGTTTGTTTGCTCGTCAAGAAGTCAACCGAAAATAGATTAAAATACAGCCTGTATAAGAGCAGCTTCCCACCTGCTTGTGAATGCCTAAGGGAAATTACCTGGAAATGCAGAAAATGTTATACAGATCAAACAAAAGCACTTATCTATAATTACTGGACTTATCTGTTTGTCTCGGGACTAGTAGCAACAGCTCCCATTGTTAGGAATAAATTTGGTGCTGTGATTTGTATTCTCTTCTTCTATCTCTTCCACCAAGATCACTCAGGAAGGATTCAGTTTATAAAAGAAAATGGTTTCCTTAACTTTACTAAATAAAGGCAGATTGAAGAGATTTGGCCAGGTAAATGAGGGGGGGAAAGAGAGCAAGAAAAATAGCCAAAAGCTCTTTAGAGAAGATTTTCTTTCCTTTTAATAACTTTACAGCTGGACCTGCTAGTGTCTCAAAGACTTTGGAAGGTCTCCTGGGAAACTCTTTGTGTTTCTGCTATGTCCTGGCTCTCATCCTACCTATTCAATAAATAATTATTAAAGTTGTAAGCATTCGCAGAAGAAACTTCCTGTTGCTAAGACTGCGTGGGCTCCTGCCAACTTGACAAGCTGTGCTGGTTTTGGCTGGGGTAGACTTAATTTTCTTTCTGTATCTTCAGGTACACCTCGAAGCGTCTGTGGCTGTGGTTATGTCTGTGCCACAG